>BMAU01017112.1:0-244901 GCA_019973935.1 Trichonephila clavipes | reverse complement strand
AATGAAATGCTTAACATTTTAAGAAATTCTTAAAAAAATTTCATTTAAGCAATTACTGTAAATGTTTCTTTTCCATTTGGATATTCTAAGATAAAATTATTGATACCATTATTTGAACTACATATTTAATAATGCACTTCTAAATGCATCATTTTCAGTACTAACTACATCTATTAGTCTTAAACTTCTGGTTTAAAATAAATGCAAGAACTTAGTGTTTACTATGTTTGATTTAAGCAACCTTACACTTGGAAAAATACTAGCCAAAAGAATTCATATAAATAATATGTAAATTTCCTTCTTTTTGTAAAGAAGATATAAAAGTTGTTGAAAAAGTTAAAGAACAAACAAACAAAAAACAGTACTTTAAAATTTTTCGAAAAAAAGGAAGAGGAAAAAAGATAAGTTTTAAGGTATCCGACTACGTTCGGAACCAGGATTTTAAAAAAGCGCATAAATGGACAATTTTCATGATATTTAGTGTCTTTTAGATTAGAATACATGTATAAAATTGTTTTAAGGACATTTTGACAAAAATTTTATTTAATACAATATTTCGGCAAAAATTAACTTAGAATAACATTTTTTCAAAATGTTCTCCTTTTATAAAAAATGCTTCTAAAATAATAATATTTTGCTTATATAAAGTAAAAACTTCTCTCCAGAGAGTCTGAACTATGATTTTTGAAAAATTCACATTAGTTTCAGAGTTCCAACCAAGTGAGATAATTATCAGCGTTTTTTACTTCAAATTTCTCCCCTCTGTTGTCGTAAAATTAGGAATAAACCCACTTCTAAGTTAGAGATTTTAAAAATTCTAGTGGAGCCTCTGTACAGTGGTCTGAACTACATCCAGGCAAAATATTATTCTAATAGAAGCATTTTTCACAAAAGAAGAATATTTTGAAAATGGGTCGTTCTGTTCATTTTTTGTCAAAATATTGTCCTTCAATAGTTTTTTATTGTAATAGTATTCTTAAAACAATTTTATATACATTTTCTAATCTAAGTGATACTAAATATCATGAATAGTATCCATTGATAGGCTTTTTCAAAAATTCGGTTCCTAACGTAGACGGATACCTCAAAGAAAACTTCTAGTTAAATAATGTACTTTTTGGGGATCATGTTCTTCGTGAGGTAATAGAGTAGATACATGAAATATTATTTCTATTCCTCTCCAGGCTGTGTATACGGATTCTGTTCCTGTTAAATCATGAACCGAGTCCAACCCTCCTTTGTACTTGTCAAAACCTGAAATAAAAAAAAAGCCATTTTAATTTCAAAGCATTGATGATAAAAAAATGGATTGGTAAGTCAGAATCTAGCGTTGTAATTTACGTAAAGGTATCGATGCCGAAATATTAAGGAACTATTTAATTAGCATCTGCTGCAAACACTACCTGATAATCCGATTATGGCCTTTAAATTAATTGGTTTAAATTAAGTAAGGGCTTTAGATAGAATGCAAGCTATTTTAAATATTTTGAGATGTCTTCAAATAAAATTACTTAAACATAAATAAAATTACTTAACATACGAATGAAGAGTCGAAAAACATTTGCTGATTATTATTTCTTTCTAACTAATTTCAAATGATAGCTTTATTTTTAGGAACATTTAAGTGATTACGGGACCAATTATTTATTCAAGGAAACTTTCTTTGCGTACCATCCCTCATCAAGAGAACTAATGAACAAAATCACTGCTAGAAGTACCTAAATTCCCTTCGGGAATGGAAGTTGATCAGAGCATCAATATCTTATGGAAGGTATCCTGTTACCGTCGCAAAATTTTCCTTGAATTAAAAAGAGGAAAATTTGCCTTGTTAAAAGTTCCATTCATGTTGACTTTTATCAAATTCTTAAAAATGCTTTTGTTTTCTAATCATTATTTGAAAAGATTCAGTGTGAGATTTCTCAAGCTCATTAGTATCTTCATTGCTAACACATTTGAGTTGACTTCATTTATTATAGGAACTACTGAAAATGTCAAAATCTAGTGGGACTCTTCACAGTGCAAAGTATTCTTAATCATTTGCGGAATTTATAATTCTAATACAGTACAAAATATGAAGAAAATAGTGAATTATACGAAAGTGGAATATACGGGTATGACTTTAAAGCTAAACATATTTAAAAATAATTTGTGACAATCCAGCTTCTCAAAAAGATCTCGTAAATTCAAAGTTGCTTTTTGTTATTCTTTTCAACGAATCCATTAAAAACAAAGATAAAATCAAACCGATAAATAATATATTTAGAAACATGGACTTTCATGAAGTGGTGCTTATTTAAAAGATCCCCAATTCTTATCCCATTCACTTTTTTCAAAAGTCAAGCAATGTAGAATTTTGAATACATAGAAATACTGCCAATTTAAAGTTTATTTCTAGCTCAATCGAAGTAATTAACTGAAATTTCGATATAGCATATCGGTTGAAAAAGGTCACAAAGAAAAATTTCAAATCCACATAAGAAGTATAAGATTTATTAAAAATAGTAATGTATTTTAATATCAATACTCAGATCAATAAACTCGTATTTCAAGAATAATTTTTTTTCTGTAACATCGTGGAATAATTTATTTTTAACAGATGTTTATCTTCATTATACCACAGGCACAAAACTTTTCTGTTCTAACAGCTTGCACGTTGAAGTGAAATACCCTTTAGTTTGTGACCATAGAGTATTTAAATACAATTCCCCGGATCATGTAATTAATATCCCACTACTTTTTGAGATATTGAATACGTTCTAATATTCAGACAGGAATTTTGCGCCACTTTCACCATGGGTAAGATATTTAACATAGTACATAAATCATCATGTATTTTTCTCTATTCTTAAGACTTATGATAACTGATGTAAAATGTAGAATACCGAACAAAAATCAACTTTTCATTATAATTTAGATATCTTGAATTTTGATTCAAATTCATGGAAATGATCATTATGCTTCTCTGAAATAAATGTTTCCTCAAACATTTCAAAACTTTTATTGAAGGTAAGCAAAATTTTTTTGTTTTGCACGTTTCTAAAATAAAAAGTTTTAACTGAAAAAAAACACACTTGAAATTTTTTTTTTCTGTATTATATAAATTATTTTTTAATTCCCTTTTTTTCTAAAGTTATGAAAAATATGCTTTTCTCAAAGTAAAAATATGCATTATAGCAGGAAAATTGATTATTGTAAAATGAGAATAAATAATATTTTTAAATTAAATACCATTCAATAAATTCAAATTTTTAATCTATTGTATAATATGAAGACATTAACTAAGAAAATATACATATTCTAATTTCAGTTTCATATTTAATGAGATGAGTTTCGAGAAAATAAAGGAGTATTTTTCTGAAATTTCTGGTAACACCTGAAAAATTCTGAACAAATATATTGTTGAAAAATGAACAGATAACAAATCTTATGAATACACTAGATAGGAATAGTGAGGAAATAATTGCCCAATGCGGAATAGATAATTAGAATTAGAGTAGTGGTATATAATCTAAAATAACTTTTAAATTGAATAGCTTAGGGTATCCGACTCCGTTCGGAACCGTGATTTTTAAAAAGCGCATAAATGGATACTTTTCATGATATTTAGTGTTACTTAGATTAGAATACAAGAATAAAGGTATCCGACTACGTTCGGAACCGTGATTTTAAAAAAGCTCATAAACCAGTGCTTCTCACACTTTCTATACTTGCGACCCAATTTTCAATTATAATTCGCGCCCCCCCTCCATGCAATAACAATGTAGTCGAATTCAATAATATAATTTGATGTAAAGCTGCATATCGACTTTAATTATAAATTATCATTATATACTTGTCTTTATAATTTGTAATTTAATCTAAAATTACAAATGATCAAGATAAGTATTAAATTTTATTTATTAATTTTATGGCATGCTCATAGGATCACTGGTAATTATTAAACTTGCTCTTAACTTAGAATTAATTAAGAAATACATTGAGCAGTACTGATACATTTATAAGTGTATTATATCAGTGTGTGTAATTTACTTTTTATTATGTCGGAATGTATTTTGTGTGTTTTGCTTTCTTTCAGTAAATTAATAATTTGTTTTTATTCTGTTGTTTTCGACTTTTCGATATACTCGCGCCCCCTTGTAGGGTTATCACGCCCCCCTAAGGGGGTGCGCCCCACATTTTGAGAAACACTGACATAAACGGATACTTTTCAGGAAATTTAGTGTCACTTAGATTATAATATATATATAAAATTGTTTTAAGGACATTTTGACAAAAAAATTATTAAAATACAATATTTCGGCAAAAAATTAACTTAGAATAACCTTTTTTCAAAATGTTCTCCTTTTGTGAAAAATACTTCTATTATAATAATATTTTACCTGTATATAGCTCAGACCACTGCACAGGGGCTCAACTATGATTTTTGAAAAATTCATATTATTTTTAGAGTTACAACCAATTGAAATAATTATTTCTTAAAATTTCTCCTTCCTGTTGTCGTAAAACATGGATAAACCCATTTCTAATTTATATATTTCAAAAATTCTAGTTGAGTCTCTGTACAGAGGTCTGAGCTATATACATTCAAAAAATTATTACAATAAATACACTTTTCACAAAAGGAGAATATTTTGAAAATGGGTCATTCTATGTTCACTTTTTGTCAAAATACTGTACTTAAATAATTTTTTATTGAAATAATATTCTTAAAACAATTTTATATACGTTTTGTAATCTAAGTGACACAAAATATCACAAATATTATCAATTTATAAGCTTTTGAAAAATCGCGGTTTCGAACGTAGTCGGATACCTTAAAGAAAGTCTATTCCAGAAGTAATAGGATATCAGAGCCGTTTGGAACTAGTATGCTGAGATCGGTATACTTAAAAGAAATCGTTAGGCATACCCCTGCTAGTCTCCATCCAATTGAAAAATACAAAATGAACTACTTTTGCTAGAATCAATTGTTAAGAAAGACACCGTGAACTGACCTTTCAGGCGAATTCTGTCTCCCAACACTGAGAGAAATTCGTCAAAAAGAGGCGTATGGGTTTGATTATCTAAAATCTGTTCTTCTGTTGATTGGCCTTCCCTGACGAGGATAACTCCCACTTTCAACTCCGTTTTGATGAAGACCTGCGAGGAGAAAGAAAGGATTGACAACTATCTGTTTCTGTTGTTAGATCATTGGGTAGAGACAGGAAACCTTTTTCAGAACTGCTCCAATGTTAAAATTCCATTTTTAATATAGCAGTATATTTTAATTTACTGTTCAGTTTTGTCTGTGTCAGTAAATTTCTCTCTTATTTTTCATTATCAAACACTAAGAAAACATGCCAGCTTCTGATTTATACTGGTTGCTAATGTTATTAAAATAGGGAGCGTTATGTTCAAATATCGTCAATTTTAATGCCATTTTTTTCTGTTGTAAAGTTGGTTAAATTTTCTGCCTTTTTTCTACAAGAAAATATGGAATCAGTTAACGAATGAAGACATTGTAAGCTTTTATTCAATAGAAGAAAATTTTACCTTTTTGTTTAAATAGTCATACCATACATATATGGAAGTAGGCAAGAAGTGCCGCTGGATGCACAACGCCATAAGTTGTTAAAATGTACTGTATTGTGATCTTCATATAATGAATTTACTCTCGAATCTAGGATTTCGTTACATTTATTTACTGTTGGATTTCCGAACTTACTTCTGTGTTAACGGCAGATGAATTTTAGCTGAAAAACAACTTTTGACTTCAGTTGCACAGTAAATATATAAATATTATATATTATTATACATTAAATATATATATATATATATAATATATATATATATATATATATAATATATATATATATAATATATATATATATATATATATATATAATATATATATATATAATATATATATATATATATATATATATATATATATATAAGAGCGCGTTCTCTCCTAATTTTGATTCCTTTTCGAGTCGAGTTTCTTACAAACTCTCCTCCACTTAACATAACAGGACTTAAACACACAGCTCTGCTTCAACATTGTCAGCCAAGAGTCCTGATTACTGGTTTCCAGGGTTATTTCAAATGTCCTATACATATATGCAATATTTGATCAAAACTATTCCATCTCGTATGTATATTTGTCTTTCACTCAAGTAAGTCAAAAATTAGTATAAGGGCGGGTCACTTTTTACTCTAATAATAGCTGCTATTCTGTGAGGAAGGCTATCTCCTGATCTTTGGAAAGCTGAAGCAAAAAATGCACCTCATTCTTGCAGAAGAACACTAACCAAAGGTTACTAAGGAGCTCTTCCACGTATTAGGTGTATACATAAAACTGTTTTTTTCTACATAAATATGATACTCTTATTACTAAATATAGTAAATAGTTCTATGTGAACTATAGTTCTTCTATATATAAATAGTTCTTAGTTCTATAAACGTTCACTAAATGTATTCTTTCTAAAATTTGCCATTTTGTACGACGATTCTATAGCTCATTGAAAAAATAATTTCGAGACATTTTTACTTTTATATAAGGTAGCATTTACAACTAGCCCGAGCACGTGCACACAAAGACAGAGATTTTCTTCGTAATTCATTTAGGTATTTTTTTTTTGAATTAACATTAAGTACCATCGAATCAAAATATTTATCATTGTTTCATTTATTGAAATAATATCCTTATCACAATATTTCCTTTCTAATCGGATTATATTCTTCTCTTATGTATTATGAAAGAGTAAATAAGCTTATGATCCTTTTCAAAAAGAGTTAAAATGTGTAGTGTTTTGATGAGAATTGATAATTTATTGAACAAAAATTATTTTAATGTTATTTGCCTTTAATATTTCATAAATTTAAGTCAAAAGGTTTATATTCCCTCAACAGAACTCCTTCTTAATAACATAAAACAGAAGGAATTTAATTCCCTTCCTCTTTTGTTTTATTTCAATATCTTTTGACATCGTAAACATCCTCGTATATCATACTTTAGAGATAAATTACATTAAAGGTATTACATTGAAGATAAATTAATAAAGGCGTGTTTTGTAACTAATTCCAGAAACGACAGTTTTCAAACAGGATACTACAGATGAAGCATTAAATATTGCTATTGATTTTATGAATTGCCGAAGTCCTATTCCTAGAACTTGGGGTTTTTTAAACTTTAATAGAAAATGAAAAATGAATAATGGATACGGGGAAATAAAATCTTAATTGTTTGAAAGAGAATATATATGAAATTCCCAGTAGGTTTCTATTCACTATAAGGGAGTATTTAATTTGCCTTCTTGTTTAGTTTGTTTTATTTGTATCTTTGTAAGTTAATTTAATATACAAAATAATTATTTTCATTTGTGTTTTTTGAAAGGGAAAGGAAAAAAATTCAAAGAACCATTTCAAGACAATTAATTCCAATGAGGATTTAGATTATTCGTTCCTACAATTGAAAGAAATGTCTAAAGAAATAAATTATTTTGGATGTAAAAAATAAAAGTAAACTATAGATTTTGAACGAACCGAAAGAAATGAGTCAGCTAAAAAAATCGAGAGAATGCCTTTTTTAAATTGGATAAAAAGTCGTTTGAGCGCTGAAAACTCTGATCGAAGTCTAATCAACATCTTTAGTAATGGACGCAATGAACGAAATGTGGAAAAAAAAAGATACTGTAAATGGTTAAGAGGATGTCTCATTTAAAAAAAAAATGTCAATTATTAACTTTTGTTTTTTGGCATTGCGAATAACTTCGTATAGGGTTTTATACCCATTAAATTTCCATTTATATTTTTTTTTGCCGTTTGATTTGCTTAGTAATTTTCCTGTATCTATCTAATACATTTTTCAATTTCACTTTGACTTTTTTGGTCTTATATATTTCCAAATATGCAGGTTTCTGTTTTTTACTATAGTATTTTGGTTCATATTTTCAGGATTTTTTTGAATTATGCAAACAATTTTCATGCACTATTTTTTTCTTTTTTAGCTTAGTATTCTAAGTAAATATACGGTTAGATGGGCGCTTTAAAACATTGTTTAACCCTAGAATCTTAAACCTTAGTCTGTGAGTTTGCTAATGCATTACTGAAACCAATCAAATATGACCTATATTGTCTTGCTACACTTTTATATATTGTTAAACTTTAAGTAAGAGATTTAAGCAATTTAGTGTAGGATTAAATTATATATATATATGCGTGTGTTTCTCTACCAGTTCTTCTTTGAATATAATTATCAAACTTTGTGTTACAGTTTCAAAATGTTTATTTTAAGCTTCCTCTTTTCGTATTGAATGTTCTACGCATAATTAATTTATTAATTTAACTGATTAAATTTAAGACTCTATTTATGAATCTGAAAATAGTTTGAGTTGGTTTTTTAAAGAGACTCGAGTAATCTCTTAAATAAGGGGAAATTTGATTTCTTACAAATTCACTGCTTTTAAGTTTTCTATAGTATTTCTAACTCTATTTTCTCCGTTCACTTTGATTTCAATATTAGGAAATAAAGGGCAAGTTCCAACTTTGTTTATTCTGCAATCTTAGTCTGAAGCCAAAATGTTTGCTAATGGCGCTTTGTTCTGTACTGTCTTATTAATTCTTCTTTACTTTAAGTTTCATGTGTAATAATTTTGTGCATAGAATTATAATATATAATTGACCATTAAATATATGACAATATTTTATTTAATTAGGATACTATTACGTTAAATTAAAGAGAAGTTATTTTTATACTTTCAGTACGAATATCTATGTTCTTCATATTATAACTGCAACAATTTCTGTTTATTTTTAATTAGTCTTCCTACTTTAAGTTGCTGTTTTTTTAGTAACGTGGTGTAAAATTATTTTAAAAATCAGTGGTATGCAAACTAAAATTTAGATTTTACAATTCAAATTTCATTTTATTAGTTTTCTAAGTATATTCTTACTTGATAATTTTGCTTTCTGTTTTTTTATTGACATTCAACTCTAAAGCAGCGTGAGGGCTGTTGGCGATAGAACTCTCAATTCTGAACATTAGTCAAGTGACGAGGATAACACCATAAATTTCTTTGAACATTAACAAATTAATATTGTAGATTAATGTGGAATGTCGACTATAAAAGACATTTACATGCATTCCTTTGCAAACCTAAAATGAAAAACAAAGATGCATTGAGAGTGTCAGCAGGTGTTCCTCAACTCAAGAAATTCATCTTTCTTGAACAAAAAGCAATAACATGTATCTCTCATAAATATGTGTTCACAGTATAGATTTTTTAAAAAAATTAATATTAATTCTTCACATATTCACGAAAAAGGATTTAAAAAATGCAATTATTATAAGAGATATAATTCTAAAAGTCCCTCTTCTGATCCATTACATAATCGAACAATCTTCACGAGGTTAATTATTTTGATATTTCTTTAATAACAAAAAAGCTTTCTTCTCTAAAATTTCTCTACTAAAGCATCGTTTTTATCAGCATGCTTTAAAAACTTTAAAAATAATTTAATAATTCATAATTTAATGTTTTTTTAACTTTTAACTTAATATATATTATTTTTGATTAATTATATAGAATTTTATTATAATATATAATTTATATTATATAGTACAATATATCATTTTGCATAATATATAATTATACATAATTTTAATATAATTATATACATTTTATATTAATTATAAGTAATTTTTTTATTTAATTTTAATATATTTATAATATTTTTTAGTAATTTTTATTAATAAGAGTAAAATTCCAAAATAATTAGATAAAAATTTTAACTATTTTCTGTTGAACCCCTGTTGCATTGAAAGTTGAGAACAAATCTGCTTCTATTCCGCACAATTTTTTCCCTTGTTCAGCGTTAATTATATTTTTTGTTTTCTTCAATAATACCCTTGACTAACATACGACACCTTTCCGAAATATTGTTCTTTATTGTGTGATAAGGTAATCCACCAATTATGCCTTCTAATTTTGAAAGCCACTGTCTCCTCTTAATCATTCCTCAGCAAGTTTTTCGAAGAAACTTTTTTTGATTAGATGTTCAATTAATTACCATCCATCTTTCGCGCAGTAAACAACAACGGGAGTTTTATTTTTTGTCCTCTAAAGACAAAAATAATTTTAATTAGAATTTCGCATTATGCATCAAAAGACAAGAGGATTGAAACACGAATAAAAAAAATTATCTTTTTTTTCAATTAGTAAGCAAGTCCACAGTTGGTTGGTCAATTAGTCTTTTCTGTCCAAGAAAAAAAATCCACAGAAAAGAAAAGAAAGAAAGAAAAGCCATCCCACTATACCATACCTCTTAATCTGAAGTAAAAGGGCATTTATAGTAAAGGGCATCTTTTGCGCTTGGAAATCTGAAAATTACCATAGAATTACTTTTTATGAATTCAATTCCTGAAATAAAATTTAAAATACTACTGACAGCAGGAAAAATTCTTTTTGCTCTCAGTTCAAGTTCATAAGACACGTTAAAAAGAAAAATTATGAAAACTCGAATAGAATACTCATGAGCTTGCCCCGTTGATTAATTGTTTGTTGACGTCACACTTCCAAGTAACGCGATATTGATTGGTGAAAAGCATTATAATTTGGAACCACGGTCAAGTGACGAGGAAGACAACTCAGCTAGTGTCCTCTTCTCCAAATTTCCACACCAGGCCAGGGGAGGTTTTTGAGCTTCGACATATTAACGTGCATCCACCCCTCTGCAATGACACTAGGACAGCACCGGCCACGAGTACGCTACCCTACTCACTCGACTTCCTACAGAATTTTGTTAAGGTAGTTTTCGCCATATACACAACAGTGGGAACTTTAGGTGGAGCACATTTTTTGGACATAAAAAAATGCCTCGATTTTCATAAAAGTTAGTGACATCGTAACTCATGGATTTTTTTATAATATGGTGTTTTTCAAATTTCAAAATATTTTATAAATAATTTGTTTTTCCTTTTAACATGTAAATTGAAAGCTGGTTTAGCATTATGGTATAGGAGAAAAAATGCGAAACACATTTTATAAAAGAAAAAATGTGCCAACTCTGATAAAAATGAGTAGTATGATGAAATAAGTGATTATATTTACAGGATAGTGAAGCCAGAATATAATATTAATGTTTGAGTACTTTAATATCTGAAAAAATATTCCGAATTTAGGTCCTATTCTTTAACATTAGCCGAAAACAGCCTTAAAAACGTGATAAATAAGGATGGCGTTCTTAAGTAAACTTTGTTTTAAACTTTGTTAAGTAAAAGTTTCTTTTCGAAACATTGAAATGGAAGGACATTTGTTCTTCATATGGAAACAATGTTTTTTTTGGGTGTGTGTTTATATTGATAAATAGCTTCGAATGTTAGAACGCTGAGAAAGAGAAATGAATATTCACTGTTCACCAAAAAATTATTATTTAGGAAAAATAAAACAAAATTATGTTTACTTCTAAGAGAACATATTCTGCTAGCGTATGAACATTTTATTAAAAACCCCTAGAAATATTTACGTTAATATTATTTTTTTAGTTCTCAAAGTAGCTGTTCAGTAATTTTATCAGTACTCAACAGAATATCTTTCCAGCAGACTTTCCTGAAAATTGGAATCCAATCTATTTTTCAGAAAATACATTATATACAGTCATTTTGTAATGGGTTCTAAGCGCAATTTTCTTAACTCAACTCTAAGGCTGCTTTACTACAATGTTTGGTATGAAAACCATGCCTTTTGTGTGAACAGCATATTTGTATTTAAGTAGATGAATGGGAATGAATAATCCTCAGAGGGTGTCACAAGAGCAATTTCGAATCGAGAGCATTTTTATTAGAAGGGATTCAAAGCGCCTGAATGGGATCTGGTTATTAGAAGTCTTCTATTTAGAAATTACAATATAAGGAAATAAAAACAATCAGATGAAGATAAACTTCTCCACAGCTTTTGAATTTAAAATAATATTGATTATTCAAAGATTGGATAAGCTGGTCACTGCTCAATTTGATCTTTATCGAGTAAATATGTCAAAGATGGGAATTTATCACAACTTGACAGAGCTTGTAAAAAAATATATTTTAAGCAACTGATCGATGCTAAGTTTCTATCAATTAAACTTTAAAAAATATAATTATATGCAGATATGAAACATGTTAAAACAAAGCTTGGTTTGGATACATCTCTAAATTAAATTCAAGTTATGCAATTATGTGAGCTCTCTTCTTATTCAGTATTCTTTTCATGTTTCCGGTTTTTATTTTCTTATGGGAAAACTATGCACAGGGTCGAGGTTGGTTGAATTTTGAGTAACGGCGCTTTATAACTAAATGAGTATATAGATATAGTAAATACAAGCTGAGCTGAGCTCAAGGGAATACCTGCCCATTGTTTAGGGTCGAGGGCAATACCTGTAGCAGTATGTCATTATTTTGATTTCCATACCATTATACATGGTGGGCCCGAGGTCCAGTTCACTTGAATGTATTATGTCAAAAGTTGTTAAAATTTCCCCCCGGAATCCTTTATGTGTCAGTTTGACATCGTGGACTACCTGACTCTGTCCAAAAGGCTGAGTGATTTAAAGATTCCTTAATAATCCTAAAACTACCTCTGATACTTCTACATACTTAACACTCATTGTTTTTCTTTAAGGAAACACTTTATTAAAATATTACGTTGTCCTAATGGCTGTGTAGTTTCAAATAATAAAAAAAACTGAATTAATATTCCTGATCGAAATACGTGTTCTTGTAGAGTATTTTCGTTGGGAACAATTTAGTTATCTAGTCTAGGATGGAACATCTCTCAATTTTTCCAGGAGGCCTTTCAGAGTCTAAAAGAGAGAACATTACATAAAACCCCTTCGTGGACGCGCTGGGTCCCCCGGGGATTACCGTTTAATAGCCGCTGTGCTTTGGCATTCATTATTTCGCATGAGAACAAGACAAAAACCGACGATACGATGGCAGAAATGTTATTATACTTACTGAATTTGTAGTTTTTTTCTATCAAAATTTCGAACCTTTTTAAAAACTTTATTATAGTCACATATTCTAAAACTGTTTCTGTTTTTTAAATGTTTTCTCGTACAAAAATGACTTTGAAATATTTTTCAAAGTAATTCAGAGTTGAATCTTGTTTTGCTTTGAAGAAAATATGTGTTGTGATATATGTATTGTTTCCATTACTAATAGGTTCATGACACCTTTTAGTTACGGTTCAAGTTTTTTGACCACGGGAACTTCTGACTCTTATTTTGCCGTACAAATATTGTGTGTAATATTGAGAACTGCTCCACATTCAACTAAACCTTAACTTCGCAATTTTTTTAAATTTCTATCAAAAAATTATAGCAGCTAGTTCTCAAGTAATAATAAAAGAGAAGAATATGGAAAAAAAATTAAGCCGTTTTAAATTGAATTTCAGTCATTTTTTTGTTCGTTGCAGAAGTGCAATATTGCGCAGTAGTGCTGTAAATTACAAAACTTTTTTTATATGAGGATTTTATTATTCATCATAAAATGTTTAAATTTCTTACCTGGTAATTTATTCCGTCAATAAACAAGAGGAAGAACAAAATATAATGGATTCTTTTTATAGCAAAAACACAGTTCTTGAGGCATCAGAGTTTTTATAATTGTTGTGATTTCTGGAAAAAATGTACCATCTAGTGACAAAATTAGCATGTATTTCGTTGCAGTAATCCTTTTTTTTCTCAGATAAGCGATTTGTAGGTAATTAAAGAAATATTGAGTCTGCTAAATAAAAAAAAAATCATATGCTACAGAAATGCAGCAGTGTGAAGTTAAGGGTTAAGATAGGCTTCATTGCACATGGGATTCATGTACTAAGTACTAGTTTTGGTTTTTTCTTAAAAACATACCCCTGTTGAAAATGTGATTTTTGTGAAGGGAATCAGCAAGCACACTAATTTATTTTAATGATGGATTCTTTACCTGATCAAGTTTCAACAACTCATCGGGGGTGGAGGAGAGCTGTCCTAAAACCAACGGTGGTTTGAGACCAGCTTCATCTCCTAGGGCTTTGACCACAGCCTCTCGGTCGTAGCGATCAGCACAGATGCAAGAGGCAGGAACGAGTCCATGAAGACAATAGCTCACAGTCCGTAACATAACCCTGAAAGAAAGAAAAAATAGCTTCGTTTCTATAGGAGTTTGGGGAATTGAAACTTTCAAAGTGAATGGATTCGAATGAATTTCTTACAAGAAAAAAAGCCAAATATTATAATGAAAAACCCACTTTCCGTATTTTAATGGATTATTTTCGTTTTGGAATCAATCAGTTATTATATTTCATTCTTGATGATGTGATAAGTGAATGCTTTTAAGATGACATTTTACTTTAAAAACTGGTGTATTTTTGCGTGTTTTTGAATTTTTAGGACACAGTATAATAAATGGGTCATTCAAGATTATATTGAGACATGTTTCTCTCGAACAAAAACTTAATGAATATGAATATTTAAAATTAAGAGAGAATGCCCCTTGAATTAAGAAAAAATTATTTGATTATTATTTTTAACGTCTGTATTCAACATGCGGAGCTCAGTTTTGATTATTAGTCAAGTATTTAAAGAACTTCTTTTTTACTGCTATTCATATAACGTATTAAAAGTAACTGATTAATTTTGTCCTCATTGTCCTTAACGTTCAACTTTTTCCTAATTCTAATTTTAATTGTCCGTCTAATTGGCTAAACTCCACAACATAGACCTAAATCCACGGACTATCAACTGCTTTATTCGCCAAAGGTCTTCCACATTACAAGAGCTGTTTTGAACGGAGTCATTTGATTTCTCTGCACTACTTGCACAAGAACACAATAGAATGGATTTCAATTTTTTTACTTTCTTTTATCTATTTGCTTTGTTAAAGGTTGGGGCTGAAACTGTAGATATCGCATCGCACATCTATGTACTGAAATTTAATGACTTATTACGTAAGGTTAGGACTAATTAAGCTTTCCTTAACAAGTTATAGCATTCTATAACAATTAACAACTTTTAATTTTTAGTTTAAAGTATCACTTGTTAAATCTTGTTTAAGATAGTATCTAAAAATTGGATATCGAAAAATTTCATTTTCATGCAATAATTTAAATTTAAAGTAAATAGGATTAAAATTAAATTTATTAGTTAGATTCTTTTTAAAATTAATGAATGTTTTGTGAACATGTGTTGACGAGAAAATAATCAGTGCATTTCATGAATATTAATGGAAGATTATTGTGAACAATCACCTTCCCTTTTATACTAAAGAGCTTTTTGCATTGAAAACAGCGTACAATTTTTGTTTGAACTAAACATCAACTTTCCAAATGAGTTAATATTATAGAAATTTTGAAACAAGGGGAATGCAAACTCCATCTAAATTCTTTTTATTCAATGACAGCAGAAGGAAAAAATTGTCACGAAACTATCTTCTAAAAGATTACGTTTCATAACCTGATGATTTATAATGAAAGAAATTCTTTATCTTTCCGTATAATAATTCATAAGTTAAATGGTAAGTGGTTTATCACAGCCTCGAGTAATACATGATTTGTTGCGGAAACAAAGAAAGATCTACTATCAGAGAAATATGGAAAGAAAAACTGTTGCGTTTGCTAGATCAATAAGCTTTTAGAAGGGAACGCAGATACAAAATTCCAAGAATCCCATCATCGAATCTCTTTATATGAAAGATATCAAAGAAAAAGAAAATGAAAGAAAACTAAGAATCTGAGTCGCGATATAAAAGTAAAACGGACAAAGGATAAGCGTCGGTTGTTTTTTTCTGTAGAGGTAATCCCCATAAAATAAATACAGTTGTTGGAACTTCTACTTTCACCTCCCTTTTTGGAGGGCGAAACCGCGAACTGAACTCTTAACTGTAACTTTTACGAAAAGGAGTTGTGTCTTTTTTTTGTCCCCATCCAGAATGCAATCGAACACAAGAAGCAACCACTCCCATCGAACATTTTATGTAGTAATTTAATTAATTAATTTAACTAAATGTCTATTGAATCTTATATAGTTTAACAGAGACTGATCATTGATGGAAAATTGCGATTATACTTTATTGTTTTAGAGAATTCAAGAAGAACGGGTGCTCGGACTCGAACGAATATTAAATCTAGCTGCGAATAAAAGGTAAACTTTTACCTTAATGATTATTTTAAAAAGGGATTGTTGTTAGTTATTATTTAATAGTATTTATATTCGTGTTGCGTGAATCCGTGTTACGCGAAACGAAGAACTAACGAAAATAAAGAGGCAGGCATGAGACATTGGTTGACGATCACGGATCATATATATGAATTTCTCTTCCCATTTATTTTCTAACCAAAAATTATGTTGCAGAAAGTAGGAATAACGCAGATAGTGTACAAAAGAACAAATGAATGAAAAAATATGTTAACCCCTAAACTGGTTTGTCCGTACGGTGTACGGACTACCGAAAGCTGTCCACAACCGGTTTGCCCGTACTCTGTACGAGTACTGATATTTTCTGCTTTCCATCTTTGATTTGCACACATTTTTAATTCTTATAGTGAGATTATTAGTAGTAGTTTTTTTAAGATATGCACAGCAGCTTATCCCTGGTACTGAAATACTTCACATTCGGGATTTTCTTTGTGGGAAAGGCGGAAATTCTTCACTGAAAGCAGGAATTTAGATTCTTAAAAATATTCGATAAATAAATAAAAAAAAAAGCCGATATTATCTCTGTCTCCGTTGCAATATAAAAATTAGTACTACACTATTCTTTAAATTAAGTGCGCCAACACACACTCACAAACATTAACTGTTTGAAAAAGATATACGAACATGAAATATTTTTGTTTATTTGAGAGAAATTCTTTTAAGATATATGAAACATTCTTCTCAGAGTGTGTTTATTAAAAGCAAACATTTAGGGGTTTTTTGTGCTGCCCAATTATAAACTAACAAATAGTGTGAAAACTGTCAAATTGAAAATTAAAGTAAAATTATTCCATTTTCGCAATTTGTTAAGGGTTGTGCTGAATTATATGCAATAAAGAATGTGCCTTTTTCGGGAACATTTTGGGCCCCAAAATGGATCGCTTAAGGCAGCAATACCCAACCTGCGGCTCTGAAAAATTCAGTTCTTTAAGAACAATGTATTGAAAATTGGGCGGGAAATTCGATTACAGGAAATTAAATCTGCTTTTTTGCTATCGAAGTCGCAAATTGATATTCTTTTTCTATTTGTAACTGTTACAGTTAGTGGTAACAGACAACAATAAGAGTAGCGACCATTTTACGGGGGAACTAATTTTTAACAATCCTTCATACCTTGCAAGTGAAAAACATTCGAACGTTTTGGAAGTTGACTGTTTTGTAGTGAAAAACAAACTTGGATCAGTACTTGTTTGATTTGTCACGAAAGGGCGGCATTTAAAAATGCCAGTAAACAGGAATCATTCAATGACACTGTCTCTCAAGATCTCTTTCAAGAGATGTAAATAGGCTTTATTGAATATTCTTTACAACAGCAACAAAGTGTTTTTTCAGTGGTAATGTTACAGCACGTTCTTTTAATTTAGTGTTAGCGTAAAAAAAATTGTAAATTAAAGAAGCAAAACAGGAGTTATAATAGTTTGATCAATTTTCAACATTTTAAATTTCCAATGTTATCTTGATCTTAAAGCATCCGTTTAATCTCATGTTGCGGCCCGCGTGAAATAATTAACATATGCGTGCGGCCCGCGTGTTATGGCTGACATACGTATGCGGCCCAGCAGAAAAGAAGGTTTAATTAAGGTTTTAATTTAAGATGGGGTTACCAGAAATAAACTATCATCGTCGGCCTCGGATATTTCACTTTGTAACTATTTAAGTGGAAAACATTGCACTCGCTTGATAATATTTTCGTCCTCGTAGTGATATGTTTGAAAATTAAGGAATTTTATTTTTCAATTCAACCTCTATACGGGTTTTCAAATCTGGCATTTAAAAAAAATGCCAAAATCGGCTTACATTCGAAAATAAAGAGTGTTTTTTTTCCAGGTATAGAAGTTTAAGTTGGCATTACTTTCCAAGATGGCGACCTATTTAACAGCTGTCGAGTGATTTATTCTCAGTTTGGTTTGGCAATTCATCAAAACGATCATCAAGCAAGGCGTAGATTCGTCGAATGGGCCCAAAACCGAGATTGCCGTTGTTCATGATTTTCATAAGCGAATTTTGTTTAGCGATGAAGCTCACTTCTGGTTGAATGGCTACGTCAACAAACAAAACTGCCGCATTTGGAGTGAAGCTAATCCACAAGTGTATGTCGAAACACCGTTACATCCAGAAAAACTGACTGTTTGGTGCGCTTTATGGGCTGGTGGAATCCTTCTTAAAAAACGATGAAGGCCACAACGTTACAGTCAATGGTTATCGGTATAGAGCCATGATTAGTAACTTTTTCATTCCTGAATTGAACAATCATGATGTCCAGGAGCTGTGGTTCCAACAAGACGGCGCAACATGTCACACAGCTCGTGCCACAATCGATTTATTGAAATACACGTTTGGTGACCGCCTAATTTTACGTTTTGGATCTGTGAATTGGCCTCCAAGATCTTGTGATTTAACACCGCTAGACTATTTTCTGTGAGGCTATGTAAAGTCATGGGTCTATGCGGATAAGCCACAAACGCTTGACCATTTGGAAGACAACATTTGCCGTGTTATTGCCGATATACAGCCACAAATGTTGGAAAAAGTCATCGAAAATTGGACGTCCAGATTGGACTACATCCGAGCCAGCCGTGGCAGTCCTATGCCAGAAATCATATTTAAAATGTAATGCCGCAAGATTATCTTTCGAATAAAAAAAATTCATGTCAATCGAATAATACATCGTTGTTTTATTGCAATTTAAAGTTCTATACCTCTAAAAAAGCACCCTTTATATGGTAATTCAAAATTCAAACCAATTCTGCAAAAATAAAAACATAATTAAGATTTCTAAAAAAGCATTTTTTAATGCTTACTGGTTAAAATACAAACGCAATGATTTAAAATTTACTTAATTTATCATGGACAAAAAATATTCGAACAAATATTGGATTTGAAATTGTAATAAATTTCAGAATTGTTCCTAGAAAAAGAAATCAAATGAAAAATTATTTCTGAGATATTTTGTCTGCTTATTGATACTTTGATTTCGCTCGAACGGGAGTAGGTAATAAAAGCCGATTCTGTGGCAAAAGGCTGCACAGGCGGAGGAGTTGTTTTCTTCCTGTTGCTGAGTTGAGTTGTGTTTCCTCCTACTACTGAGTTGAGTTGTGTTTCCTCCTACTACTGAGTTGAGTTGTTTTTTTCCTGTTTTGGTTTCGGTTTTCGATGCACAGTCGGTAGTTGAGTTGAGATTTTATTTAAAAGATATTGTATAAATATTTCACAAGTTTGACACAGGGTTCGATTCTAAAAATTTTGTTTCTATAAATTTCAATGAAATGTAATTTTTATTTGGTTAACTTGAGATAATTTTACTGTTTGTTAGTTTCATTTATGTTGAAATAGTTTCATTTTAAAGATAAATATGAGTATATATTTTTTTAAAACAAATTATTTTAAAACAAATTACCTAAGAATGCTTAAGCGTAAATGATATTTTAAATACATTTTATATAAAAGTAAGAAAAAAGTGTGCGTACTTTTGTACAAGAGATAAATTCAAATTTTGTAATGTTATTTCAGATATTAGCTAGGTGAATAAAATACAAGGGCATATATTAGTATTGTACTATAAAATTATTTATTCATATGTCTGTATTCATAAAGTAATATTTCTGTGTGAAATATACAATCAAAATTGTAAATTAATTGTATTCTAAGAAGGAAACGATATGTTTATGGTAGCTGAAATAGGTTATAAACCCTTTAGATTCAAAATTTTATTTAAATATCTATAAAAAAAAAACCTCCGTCAAGCGTTGTTCCATACTTCCTCGTGCTTCATTTGGATCATTTGACATAATTAAATTGAATTTTGATTTTAAAAAATTAGCTAAAGATTTTGCTTTATCTTTTGAAAAATCTACTTTAAATTTTCCACTTATAATCATGGGTAATTTGTTCTGAAGACCCGATCCCGCTTTGTGAATTTTGGTTGTAATTTAACAATATTCAATTCTATCCATGAATTAATTTAAGCAAAGGGATAGTAAGACGGGTAGTTGATTGGGAAGAGAGGAATATAGGTCAAAACCTTTAAAAAGGGATTTAATCAGAAGATTTATATTACATAATCTCTAGCTTATACTAACTCTTTTGTCATTGTATGGCAGTTTTGTACAAATATATCCAGTGCTGCTGCAAGGGAAGTCTTCTTAATTATATTTTGTTTTCTTATATTTAAATTACTTAATGTAACGTTTTCTTAATACCTGTATTCTTAATTTTGTTATTTTAAATTTTTAATTGTTTCAATTTTCTTTTTAGACTCAAAGTACATTTAAGTAATGTAATTAATAGAACTATTTGTTCATTGCTATTCCAATTCGCTTACAAAAATAAATTTTTATTCTTAAGATCACTGCAATAATGCTAATGATAATTATACTATTTACTTAGTTCTATAAAAATATGTGCATATTTCTACATTTTATATTTAATTTTAGTGTAGGATGTCTCTTTCTCTCTAAGCCTTTTTTTTAAAAAAAATATTACGTTTCATTTCCATGCTTCAACTAGGTATAGAAAGAATTCCGCATTCATTTCCGCAGAAAGAGATGCCGGTGGGGAGAACCCACTTAGATGGAAGCAAGGAATTTTACTTTTACGGCGTATTGGTGGGGGACAAACTACCGTGTTTCAGAGTGGTGGGAGGAAACGTCCTTCCTTTCCTTTTTAGGAGTGTGTATGTCCGATTAAAGACGAAAAAAGCCGAATGAGCGCTACATACCCGAGCGTGACGTTCATTCAAGTTCACTCTCCAGCAAAACGGGCCAATAGAAGTTATCACTTCAAAAAAAAATACTTTATAAATATCTTTTATAAGTTTCCCACAGAATTTGGTTTCAAAAATTCTGTTTTTATAAATCTGAATAAAATGGGATTTTTTATATGGTTAAGTTGAATTAATTTTATTTATATTGTTTGTTACGTATCTTATCCATCAAAAAAAGAAAGAAAGAAAGAAAGAAAACTGCAAGGGAAGTTTCTTGACACCTTTATCCAGTTCCTGAAGAATTAAATGTTTTTCTTTGATACTCAAGCCTTTACGTTTTAATATTTTCGAGCTACAAGAAACGAAGCTACTAGTACGACTGATCAACACTACAAGTGAATGGACATGGGGACATGAGACAACTCCAGTGACAGTGAAAGGGGATGTCGAAGATGTTACCGTGAACTGGACAATGGGAGCTTAGGTTGCACTTCTTGGATGAAACGCCCAGAATTTTATTGCCCTCGGCGAGCTAGGCATATAATAAAACCAGCTCAAGATTTATGACCACCATAAATTGTGTTACAAGAAAGAATAACTTGAAATGTTCGGAAATACATTACAGATAGGAAGAAAAAAATTTGAATCACAAGGGAAAAAGTTCACTGTATAGAAAATACACTTCGTTATTGGGAGGTTACTCAACGAAGAAAATCGTGAAATGTTCTTGGTTCCAGGAAAAAGTTCACTATATAGAAAAAATCACAATATAGAGGTTTGACTGTACTTTCATATTTTAAAAATAAATATAAGTACATTTTTTTAAAACAAAATTTCTAAGAATGTTTAAGCGTAAATGATATTTTAAATATACATACATAAGTAAGAAAAAAAAAAGCACTGTATAAATATTTTACATAAGTTTCTCAAAAGATTTCGTTCGGAAAATTTTGTTTTTGTAAATCTGAATAAAATGAGGTTTTTTATATGGTTAAATTGAGTTAATTTTATTTATATTGTTTGTCTGTTTAATTTATTTTTTGAAATACTTTCATTTTAAATATAAATATGAGTATATTTTTATTAAAACAAGTTATCTAAGAATTTTTAAGCATAAAAGATATTTTAAAAACATTTCATACAAAAGTATGAAAAAAAAACTGAAAATTTATGTTCATGTATTTAAAAACAAACCCTTTGCCTTTTCCAAAGAATACAAATTGTATAACTATTAATTGTAGTAATCATTCAGTTTAATTATTTTTTCTTAATTAAATAGAAATAAAAAATATTTATTTTATATTTTAATAACAATTGTAAATTTGATTTTAGTATAATGATTGTACACACATACAGTAAAGATACAAAATAAATTGTTTATTCAAAAAAAAAAAAACATTTTGCAATACGTTTTACATTGCAATCGTTTATTTACATCACAAAGATCACATTATTGTGTATTTATCATATCGTTGGATTTTATGTCTTACTGTTCATTGAACAGTCTAAATTCATCAACGACCAATGTCCATGGGCAAGAGTAGTAATACAATCAACCTTAATAAACCTTTTGTCATCTTTATATGACAAAGCAAGTTTGTTTTGCTTTGTTAGGCTTTCATTTATGAAAACTAGCAACAATTCCCGAAATAAATGAATTCAACACAACTTTTGAAACAATGACAAGTTCTACGAAAATATCATACAAAGACACATATACTTTATAACCCAACTCCATTCATTCAATGACCACATAAAAAGAAATATCGAGTTGATTAAAAAGAACCTTCAACAAGAAATAATCCATACATCAAGTTTACACGCAAAGAACTAAGTTATCTACTCGAAAATCATTAAGCTTCGTATTCATCAAATGCTAGTTTTGTTTACAATTTCCCGAGAGAACCCTAACTGAAGAGTCCCGGTACCATAAGTAAACACGTGTGTGTGTCCGCATCTGAATTGAGATCATGTAACATAATCCTGTATCTTTGAACCTTTCAGTTCCAATTCTGTTTTCGTAAGGGATCCATATTGTTATAGCAGCAGGTGTCTTTCTTGTATGCCGCCCACTAAATTAATTTTGCATCCCGCTTGGAGGCACTCTTCCTGTTCACGTGTGCGTGGGTCAAAGGTAGTACCTTTAAAATAGATGCTTGGGATGTGGTAGTGAAAAAAAAAAGAAAGGAAGAAAAAAAGCTTTCCTTTTTTTTACTCATTTACGCTCTCGGGATAACGTAAAGAAAATCGATACGAGGCATCAGTAGAGTACGACGCAGAATTAAAGTATATGTAAAGCTTGGAGGAATACATCCGCGAACGAAGCAGAACTAAATTTCCGACACCTTTGCGTTAGGGAAAAGAACTTTACTTGCATTCAACCGAGTTCCGTTTTTTCCCCTACCGAATGATAATAAATGTGATTGCAGAATTCTTTTTTCTTTTTACCTTGATGATGGCATTTGGATTTTACGTTGCGTTTTGACTAGAGCTTTGGAATTTTGCCTCGACTGATACACAGGATAAAAAAAGGAGCCATTCTCAAAAAGTGTATATGGCGGATGAGAGAATACGAATCTTCTTTCTTTTGTGCAGCTTTCACATTTTTATTTATTTAAGAGTTTTATATTTATCAAAGTGAAAATTGTTATTTGAAATATATTCTGTTAATATTTAAATTACTTTTTAACCGTATTTATATTTACTGCTAAAAACACGAATTTCAGTTGAATTCAAATTTTAAAAACATTCTAATTTTAAATGTTTTGGTATACTGAAAATAACTATTAAATGGTTACTTCTTTATTTAATTTTGAAAAATTTATTATTTTGAATGTATAATGCTCTTAACCCTTTTATAACTTTTTATGAAAAATTAACATTTATGCTGATAACTATTTCAATAACAATTGAATACAAAGTGTAAGTGTAATTAAATAATAATAGAATAATTGTGTACAACACATAGAATATATATAACTTACTTAAAATATATATAGAATATTTAGAATATATATAGAATACTTAGAATAATATATAGAGAATACTTAGAATATATAGAGAATATTTAGAATATATATTCATTGAAATTGGTATATATCCACATTTTATATTTTATTTAACTTTAGTATAAAAATTTGAAATAAAGTAATATTTTTGAGAATTTAAATTAGTTATTTCACTAATTTGATGAGCTATTTACTGTGAAACTTTATAATATACAAACGTTCGTTTTTTCCGATCAGAAAAGCTGTAATGAAAGATTTTCGAACCCGAGAATCTTGTACTACATATTGTAAACAAAGTTTGCTTATATTTCCTATCCCCAACATTCTCATGTGATTCTAAGTGCTCTCGCTCGAGTAGAGGAAAAGCGAAAATTTCTAGGTCATTTTTCTATTCTATGTGGGCAGTGGATAGAGCCTCTATCCACATATAAAAGCTTTCCAAAAACCTAAATAATACCTTTTTTTAAAATTGCAAATCTATTTAAATCATTCAAATGAGAGAAAATTTTACTTAAGACATGTCGAAATTTTTTTCAAAGATCAAAAATTTTATTTATAGTAATCAAAATATAATTTGTAGATTTACACTGAGAAAAACTGTTTTTAACTACCCATGAGATGACATAAAATGCAAAGAAATAATCGTGCTACCATCCGTATTAATTTTTATGCGTTTTAGCTTCAATTAACGCATATGGATAGAATAAATATCCAACACCCGCTTAGAGAATTTTTTTTAATATGTGACTAGACCTATTAGCCACTGCCTGCTAAAGAGTTAATTGTTTGCGTGAAATAAAAATAACGTTATGAAAGTGTATTTGTTGTTTTTAGTTTTAGAGATATATATTCAAGCTTTAATCGTGTGATGTTTTGCTTACTTAAATGATGTTGAAAACTAAATCTCGAGAGTTAATGCTATACTTCAAAGTAAGTCCTTAACTTAAATTGAAATTAAAATAATTTAAGTAATGCTTCCTTTTTAAAAAATATTTCAGTTTTTTAGAATGTTTTTTTGTTAAGAAACTTTGTCAAAATTGATATTTCTAAAATTCACAAGGTTTAAATAATGACCTAGAAAAATTTTAAAAATAAAAATAATCGTATCTCTCAAAAAGAAAAAAATTTCATATCAATAGCAATGAGATTATATTTTTTTAGCGAAGCTTGAAAATAAAAATAAACGTGATTAATACTTGAATGTGTAACATCTAAAATGTAATCTACACTGGTGTGCAAAAATTAAGGACGAGACGGTTTTTTCAATATAACTTTGTACAAAAGCTTTCCAAATTAACACATTTAATACCGTAAGATCCCCAATACGTAAGGACATGTGTAATATGTAAGCAAAACTTACTAAAAGAGAAATCAGAGGGATAAAAAGAAGCTTGATTGAAAAAGTAGCATGGAGCGCAATGCGACTGAAGGCCGAAACACCCCTGTGATGGGTGTCCAGCAAGAAACATCCGGTCTTTAGTAGGGGATATGATCTCCCCTGACTGCTAGGAAGGTTTCACAGCGTCTGCCCATGCTGAGAATGAGGGTGTCAATGAGTTGTTGAGGCATTGCTGCCCATTCATCTTGCAGCGCCAATCGAATCTCCCGAATCGTTACTGGTGGTAAGGTACGAGCTGCCAAGTGTCTGCCTAGAAAATCCCATACATGCTCGATGGGATTGAGATCCGGAGATCTTTCCGGCCAATCCATACGTTCAATATCCTCACTCTCTAAGAGCTATTCGGCAGATACTGTGCGATGACATGGTGCATTGTCGTCCATGAAAAGGAACTGCAGACCCATAGCGCTTCTAAAAAGACGCACATATGGAAGAAGAATCTCGTTACAATAACGGGTCCCGTTGACTGAACCTGCGTCGAAGGTGTGAAGGTCTGTACGACTACGAAGCATGATGCCTCCCCAAACGAGAACACCGCGACCTCCATACCTGTCCCTTTCAATGATGTTCGAGGGATGATTGCGGCTTCCCCGCTCTCTCCAGATGAGTATGCGATGAGAATCGCTACTCAAACTGAATCTATCCTCATCTGTAAAGAGTACTCGTCCCCATTCATTGTCTATCCAATTCCGGTGTTCCCGGCACCACAGAGAACGCCTTCTCCGATGGGCATGCGTTAAAGGTACACTGTGCCAACAGACCACCACTGTGCCGTCTTCTGGCCACGGTAAAACGCGATATCGGTCGTCCAGTCGCCTGTGTCGTGTGTCAAGCGATTTCTCCCGCTGTCTGCCGCCTGTTTCTTCTGGCCTGTAAAACAATGTAACGGTCATCTGCGTGTGTGGTTCCTCGTGGACGACCACTACTGAACCCCCGAATAGCTGTTCCTGTAGTTTGAAATTGTCTCCAAAGTCGTGAAACGATGCTGTGAGCAATTCCGAACTCTGCAGCTACACTTGTCACACTGCGGCCTTCCTCCAACTTCCCAATGATTCGACCTCGGGTAAAAGCATTCAGATGTCGTATAACAGATTGATTATTCGCCATTTCTCGCTGAGGCAGCAACTCGGTGTGATTTTAACTGCTATACGGCGTGCAATCTCTTTGCCAGAAATACTGATCTTACACCGACAACATGATTTATACTACTCAGGCATTCCCCCATTACGTCTACCTGCATATCTGCTCATGTGCTACCGTACATCACCTTACTTAATCTCCTGATTGGTCTTTCTGTCCGCTCTGCCTCTTCGTTCAGCTGATATGCTAATTTTTCGACTTCGTCCTTAATTTTTGCACACCAGTGTATATTGTAAGACTTCAATACTTTGAAAGCATTTTCTTTAGCTCTTGAGAAATTTCTTATTTTGATTTATATTTTCTTGCTACCAAGTAAAAATATTCTGAATGAGTCTTCTAAAGTTTTTACATGTAATTGATTTATATATATATATATATATATATATATATATATATATATATATATATATATATATATATAAATATAGTAACCATCATAAGTAAAAGTAGCTTATCTACTTTTTAATTAAAAATATTCGCTCTTTTGTTGTTTTTTTCTGAAAAAGGTTACTCATTTCTCCAAATATAAATTTGCACTTATCAGTCAGTTTCAAAGTGATGAAAAAGCTTAAATCGAACGAAAACTATCAAAATAATGGCTTGAAAAATAATCCAGAAAGATATTAAACATATATGAATAAAAATATGGAAATATAATGTTATATAAATATACATACATGTTCGAAAAAATTGTGCAACATTACAAAATATTATGCGTATAATATCACGAAAGTTTTATTCACTCTCTCTTGTAAAAATATCTGTTATTGCAATAAAACTTTTCATTTTATTAAACTTTACATAACTCTGTAAGGATCCAAATAATGATGATTTAGATTCAAATTTAAAAACATTTTATAACACCCAATCCCTATTTTTGGATAAGGTAAATTATGGATCTCATCTTTAAAATTTTACAAGAATAACACTTACATATAGAAATTTTAGTTTGAAAAATCTTTTAATTTAATCTCTAAGTTTAGCTAAGATATTGATGTTCATGGTTGAAATCTGAAGTATTATATATATTAACATATGATATTATTGCAATTTAAAATCAAGTAATTTCAATCGCTAAGTCTTTATGTTCGTGTTATAGTTCGTTTCAACCATGAACCTTCAGACGAAAGAATTTCTTAAATATTTTCGCTAAATTTACAAAATGTTTTTTAAACCAGGATTTCATAATTAATGTTAACTATAATACTCTTATCATTCGTATACTATAGAAAATGCTTAATGCTTAGGTTTTTATGTTTTTTTTTCATTAACACGATTACAATTTACAATCGCAAATTATGAATTGGAAGTTTTGTAATTTAATAGCTATGTATCCGATATCTTTTGTATGAACGTATAATGTATGAGGGATTCAAAGTTGGAATCTTTCCTATGTTATACATTCATTATAGGTAAGCAATTCAACTTCATATTAAAATTTTGTTTTAAAAATATGTAATTACATATCTCTAAAATCAGCACAGCAATTTACAGAATTAAGGAAATCCAAAATGAATTTTATTGATACGATTATAACATTCCATATCTGTGATAAAATGAAAAATTGGGCAAAAGTTTTATTTCCTTCTTTTCTAAACGTAGACAAAATGAATAACACGTCTTTTTTTCTAAGAAAAAGGTTTTTTTCAATACTTGTAGAGGAAAAATCGCATTCAACGAGATACTGCTGCTCCCTTTCTGAAATGCCCTTTTAGGAAATGTCATTTTTAAATATATGTTGAAAATGACAAGGAAGCTTCAAAGAAAAGTGAAGAGCTTTCTTACAGCCAGATCTTGAAGAAATCTTCTTTTATGTCATTTAACAGAAGATGTTTATGTGTACATTTCATTAGGGGATTGAAATCTACACTTTATTGAGAATGAGAAGGCTCATCCTCTCTTTCCATCGGCACTGAAAATACTTCTTGTATGAAGCCTGTTCAAATCTTTTGAGGCGTTTCAATAGAGTAAAAAAATGAAGCCTTTATGTGATTTTTGTCCTAAGAAATAAAAACATTCTCACATAAAACATCAAATCTTCACGCATGTGTAGCTTATAAAAATACTGTTTCATTCAGGAAAGTGGATTTCTATATTGAAACTTTTGAAACAAAGCATTATTCAGGTAAGAAGTAAAGTTGCACATCTGTTAATTAAAGCATTGAAGCAAATCATATTATTTTTATACTTTAGGCTAATTGTTTTGCTTTCAGTTCCTTTTCGCAATCCTTTTTGAAAGTATTGAAAAGAATAATTCCAAAATTATCCCTTCCAAGCCCTTTATATGATTTAGAGTTTCAAATACACACTAAAAGCTCATTTCAAAAATCCTTTCTCTCTCCCCGCCTTGTGCAACTCTATTGTATTTGTACTAAAAGAAGCGTTTTAAGATGAATTCTAATTGAAGGCCTTTGATGACTACCCTTCAGAAAGATCTAATCAATATCGAATTATTGTCCTCACTGCAAATTGATTAGGTGAGAAGGAAAAAGTTGAAAAGGATTTCAAAATCTTTTGTACAATGGAAAACACATAAAGAAAATAAAGATAAGAAAGAGACAAAATTATGCACACTGGAGCCTTAAATTTAATATGAAATGAAATGCTATTTTTTAATGTGATAATAAAGGTAGGTTTTTTTTTTATTTATTAAGATGAGACTCGAAATAATACAATTCAATTAGAATTGTGAAAATTAAAATTATATTACTAATACAATAAAAAGATATAATATAAGCAGTGTAGCAGCCATATTATTCAAACCTCAAGGTATATATTTTGAGGAGAATTACTTCAACTACGAAAGAAAGGAGCTTTTCATTCTTGAATTCCAGAAGATGTAGAAAATACGGCGAATAACATTTTATTTTTAACTTTTATGGATAAGCGTTAATATAGGTGGAGGGCAACTATCAAGATTTCCCATTAGGGATTATTCAAATTCATATTACCATCTCTGGTTAATGTATCAAATAACACTAGTGAAATCAATGCATAATTGAAAGAGCTTTCGATTGATTACCTTAATGGGCCTATATTCATTGACAATTCAAGAATGGGACATTACGCATTAGCTTGAATTTGCTACTTTACCCTTTGGCCCTTCCCTTCAGTTATTTTTTTATTTACTAAACCTTTCCATGTATGCATGGAATAGTTTGAGACCTCTTGCTTTTTTCAAGATCAGAAACTGAACAGGGGACTCTGAATTATATTAAATGCGGTGATGGAAAATACCATGATCTTTTATCCTTCTTGACTTTTTTATTATTTTGTATAATATTGAATTAATAATTCCTATTGTGTGCATAACCCTTTATTTAC
The DNA here is from genome assembly GCA_019973935.1 of Trichonephila clavipes. NCBI lineage: Eukaryota > Metazoa > Arthropoda > Arachnida > Araneae > Nephilidae > Trichonephila > Trichonephila clavipes. Next base: position 215,137 of record BMAU01017112.1, on the reverse strand, counting down.
CGACGGTACTTATAAGTACCAATCATTTTAAAATTACGTAGAATAACCATTTTTACGAATACTCTAACGATACTAAGCAGAAATATTCTTTTAAATGCACTCTTCCAAGATATATGGCAGCACGGATTCTATGATGAGTATTTCAGTGGGGAAGACGATTAGTTTTGTAGCAGAAATTGCGTTTTCAGCGGGTTTTGAAAATTATCATTTTTATTCCTAAAAAGTAATTAATGTCAAAAAATACGTGCCTTATTTTTTTTTGTTTGTTATTCAAGAAAACGATCTCATTATTTATTTTAAGTTAACAGTGTATATAACTAATTTTACAGTTTAATATCTTTAATTAATTAGCTCTAACGGATTAAATTTCCCTAAGTTGAGTATTTTTTTTTATGTATATCCCTTAATTTTTAATGTAGTGATTAAAAAAATACTGCATGAAAAAAACCGCAGTAAATCATAATGCGGTAGATAAAGAGTTAACATAAAATGTAAGCCCTCTTTTCAAAGATAAAAGTGAATCATGAATATACATGTTTTTATTGATAGATGTTTTCACCGTCTTCTTATGTATCTTCAAATTAACTTAATATAATAAAAGTTTTTAATTATTATGTGTATTTCCATATTTTATTTTAAGTCGCGTAACACAAGCATGTTTGATACAATCATATAACTGAAATATATCACACCACCATTATAAATATATTATATTGTGCCTATTAATTAAGAATAATTTCTTATTCGATAGAAAATATTTTCAATTGAATGAATTCAAATTAAGGGTAGTCATATTATAAAACCAGATTAAAAAAACAAAACAAAAACAGAGATTATTTAAAATTAGAATTCCTTCAACTTTATAGTGTTCACGCCTTAACAAATTCAACTTCTAATGATATAACAAATCATACAAAACTAGATTTCATAAGAACTGACTCAATCTTCTAGAAACTATAGCCTTAAATCAAAATAGCTTATTTTTCGCTTAAAAATAAAATGTACAGTACAGATAGAAAAATAATTATAAGTTTATGAATTCACTAAAAAAAGTAACTTGAGCTTTTTATTTAAAGTACCTGTGTATGACGAAATATAAATTAATTAGAGCTAGAAATGAGTAAAATATTTATAACGCTTTGAATAACATAAAAACACATTTCTTTAGATAACATTTGAAAGAATTAATTATTCAACTCAACTCAATTCATAAAACTCAAAAGACAAAGGCAGGCGACTATAGCTTAGAATAGAATTCATATGAATTAATTCTAATTAAATTTAATTCATTATTTGAAAATTGTCTTACATCTTAAGAGTTTTCATACAATCAATGATTTCACCGATATAGACAAAGAATTTCTTGGAGAATTTTAAAAAAGAAAATAGGTTTAGATAAGTGTATAAGAATGATGAGAATAAACTACAATATTCAATTGAATGCACAGTCATTTATTTTTAAAAATAGAACTTCAATCGAGGAACATAATTGTAGTTTTATAAATAAATTAACGATTATGTTTATTTTAAACAATGAAAGCAATAGCTTTGAGCTGATTGAAAAACAACAGATTTTCGAAAGATACACTTTTATCTTTATTTCGTGACTTTTGCTACAAAGAATCTCCCAATTATAATAAAATGACAAAATATTTCTATTGAGAAAAGGTTAACAAAAATAATCTGCAAGACAGTTCAAAAACATCCCCTTGTTATGTACAGGAATTAATTCTTTCTGCAATGTGCGATTTCTATTACACAAACATCTTAATGTATTTCTTGAATGTTCATCGTTGCAATGAAAAATTAATAGGAAAAAAATGAATTTAAAACTTATCTTAAAATGAACGTTACTTTAAGATACTTAAAAATATGATTTCATAAATATGCTCAAAATTGTTATTTAATATATATCTTAAGCATTATTTACGTGTTTATACACGTTTATAAAAAATACATACATACAAGTATACTGCCTATATCTCTCATGCATAATACATTATTGTTAAATGTTTTTAAAATACCATTATAAACAGCCTGAAAGTAAATTTTCAATTTACATAGGTAAACTTCATTATTTCTTAAAGCTTCTAAAATTATTTTAAACAATAATATCTCAAAAGTTGCTATATATATTTTATACAGATATTTCATAACTTATACAAAAGAAGAATGCTGAACTCGGCATGTATGAGAATATCTTTTTATTAAAACTCATTCTATTCAGAACTTTGAAATATTTCCATTTTGATTCGAAAATTCCATTGAATGTGTACTGAAAAAAAAGAGAAATGAATCGAAAAAGGATTTCCTCCTTTGTTTGCTTTTATCCTATTAAAGTAAAGAAAGGAATCAAACAGATTTAAAATAATTTTCTTAGCTAAAACCAACTGCAAAAAAAAAAAAAAAAAAAAAAAAAAAAAATCGAAAATGAATTAATCTATTCTTTACTTCCATTTTTACTTTTTTGCTTTATTACAAATGACGGGTGTAAATTATATAAAAAAAATATTTATTCAGAAATAAAAAATAAATATTAACTAAAAGTTGCTTTTGATTATAAAAATAAAATTTGAAGAATGGGATTTCCTTATTAGAATATAAATCATAAGTTGTTGGCTTTCAGATCTTTCTTATTTTCAATGCTTTCATTTACTGAATAAGCCTGGAATATATAATTTAGAAAATTTTTAGTATTTTGCGTTATGCATGTGAAGCAATTGAATTAGATGATAAGGCGCAGAAAAACTTTAATACGAGTTTAATTTTATTGAATATAGTAAAAGTAAACTAACATTTCCTGAAAGAACCTTTAAATCTATCTTGTTTCAGTCAATTTTGATCCAACTGCTATCATTTAATTCTGTTTTTTATTGGAGGATATACAGCTCAAAAAGTCGCCCATAAGGTGCCATTTGACCTGGGTTCGAAGATCGGAGAAGACTTGGATGTTTTTAAATGTATAGGCCTTCGTGGCAGGGGGGTACGTTAAATAGTCCTCGCGTGAGGTTGGTGGAAGGGGAAGAGAGGTGGAAGACCCCTGACCACCCCCAAGGTAGTCCTCAAAATTGGGGTGAAACCGAGATGCATCGTTCTGCCACCTGTATGATGTTCAAAGCTACGGCTAACGACAGACATCACTTAGCCCTTTGCTATGATGAATTTCGAGGGTCTTGATTTGGCCTTTGCCGATCAGGTTGCATTGGCAACAACAACAGCTCAAAAATATTAATTTGAGCTCCAATTCAAAATATAAGAATAGCCAAAAGAAAGACTTTGCAATGTAAATATTATAAAATAAAAGACAACTGCAAAAATAAACAACAGGGAGGAACGAAAAAACTATTAAGTGTTCGCAATAAGCTGAGGTCACACTTTTATAAAGCTTTTATGGAAATTTTCAAAAACTATATACATAACACCAAGAACGATTTCTAAAATTAGAATATTTGTAAAACTTTGTAATTGGTCAGCACTGATGATAAAATTTCCTTCAAATGACGTCTTTGTATAACATACACGTATGAGTCCTTGTTTGAATGTCAGTTTTAATTAATTGGGAGTTCAAAAGTGTCCATATGAAAGATGTATTGAATTGAAATCAAATTTCAATATCAAGACTTTAAGCAATGAGGGATGTAGTCAACTGGCGATTATCGAAACAAAGAATTGCTCACAAGGAACTGTTGGAAAATATTTAAGATACTCGTAAAAACCAGATTTTTAAAACAGTGATTATATACAAATATTTACAGTAAGTGAGAAAATATTAACGTCACACTATTCAGCTACGAGAGGACTTTTAGCAACGCGGCCCTTGTAATTTTGAACCATAGTCGAGGACGACACCTGAGCTGCCACCTCTTTCTTCCACACCACACCAAAAGAAGGACGTTTGAAATTCTACTGATTTAACGTGCATCGTCCCCCAACACTAGTATCTTCAGCGATACTTGGCTCGAACTCATGACACGTCCATCAAGAGTCCATTACCTTGAGCAACAGGCTACAGTGGTCACTAATCAGACCAAGACAAGACAGAATGTTGATAAGAAAACCCGACTCAGGAGCTTGATAGTCAGAAGTAGAAAATAGCGAGGAGTGAATGTGCGATTATTAAAGTCACACAGTTAAGTTACACGAAGGCTTTTGGTGACGAACCTTGTAATTTTGAACCATGACCAAGTGACGAGAACGACACCTGAACTGGCATCTCCCTCTCCTAACTACCACACCAACGGGAGGACGTTTGAGCTCTCGACAGATTTAACATGCATCGCTTCCCTACACGGCGGGTGTTTAATAATACTGGGCTTGAACTCATTACATGCCAGTCACAATCCGATGCCTTGACCACTAGGCTACGACGGCCACAGCGAGGAGTGAGTACCCCAGCACCTACCATAATGCGACTTTTTCATGAACTAGTTTTCAACGACGTGTGTCTGATGCAAAACTACTATTTACCCGCAAACAAACAAGTAATATAAAAATAATTAACTCAATTCCTACTTATAGGTCAACAAAGAAAATTTTTATTTTAGTTACCTCTTATTAAATAATTACAATTAATATAAATATGTACATACTATAAAAGAATCACAATACTAAATGGCAAAATAGAAAGCGATTTTCTTTGTAATTTTCCATTCTATGTAAGGTGTTGGACTATTATATTTGTTTTTTTTTGTTACTATTTATTCATTCATTAATTAGAACTAATAAATTAATATTTGAAAAAACTGTATTAACATCAAGTGTCATCCACTATAAGTCTTAATATATATATATATATATATATATATTGCTAGTTTAAAAGATGCGTCTATGTATAATCTGGATTTTAACTCAGGGAATAGCAGCTTTCCATTAATTTCAAGACTCTTGACTCACTTGGAAAGAGCTGTGTGAGTAGAATTTTTATAAAATTCTTTTTGGAAGAATCCTTTTCTTAGGTATATTTTTTTAGTAATTTTTTCAGTCATTTTCTGCTCTAAGATTTTAAAAGAATTTCTTGCAGAATAATAGTCTCGGTGGTATTCTCATACTTTCTGTGAGTTTTTATATACTTTGAATTTCTATTTATTTTATTTGGTTTTTCCTACCGAGTAACAAAGGGGGAAGTTTGGTGCCTCCAAACTAATTTAACCCCGCTTATTCGGTCCTAAGTCCAAAATTGATTTTGAAGAAGCCAGGTTATTTTTTGTATTTTTCTACAATTTCGATTTTCATGCTATTTATTGCCATTTTCCTTATTTAATATTTCTTGTTTTTGATATATTTATAAAATTCTTTCATATATATATATGCCATGATTTTGAAGACAGAATCAGATTAAAGTTTTAAAAAGGAAGACCTTTATTCCATCATTTCTAAATCTGTTCTGACACTGAGAGCAGGGAGGAAAAAAGCACGCCATGGTGGTGGTTTCAAGTGGATAACACTTGAAAAACATGTGGTAAGTATCGCGGATTTGAAGAGCGTATTTGAAAGTTAATGCTGACATATGTTGACTATTAAATCTAACGACCTGAAATTAGACATGTTTATTGGCTAGGCCATATGTTCGGAAGAAATAAATGGGTGATTAGTTTGATATTTGAAGATGTGACTGAGAAAGATGAATCAGGTGTGTGCTAGGTAGGGAATTTAATTTTTAATCTAATTTAATTATCCTTACATTTGCCCCCCAATTTTAAAAGGGAGCCATGGCGTGGTTTTTTCTCTCTTTAGAAACTTAATTTTCACAAACACAAAACAATACATAACATTATTTAGAAAGACATATTACACACAGTAGAAATATTTCAGCAATAGGAATACTAAAATCAAAATGCAATACAATAAACGAAACTATAACAACAAACACAGTGATGAAAATGTGAAAATGAATTTATATACATCACAGTGAAAATGAATTTATATACATCTAATTGAAGATTAGTTTGTTCAAATCTATACTACATCTAGAACAAGAGCTCTAATTTCCTCCTATTCCTTCATAATAATAGATTCGTATTATAGCTAGTAGATATTGTTTTCAAAAGAAATTTATATTGGAAAATAATATATCAAACAATAAGATAGTAAATATAAAAATACATGATATCATGCAAATGTTAATAATTTTATGTAAAAACCTACTCTGGCGCCATCGTAGTTAATACCTTATATTGTTACACACATTTTGCATGTATGAAATACATTTTTTAAAAAAGATAAAAAAATGTAGACACTAATAAAATGAAATTATTAATAATACGAAAACGGTGTATAACACTCAAATTCTATGCACTATTCAACACAATAAACAATATTTTATTTTATATGCGTTATAAAATATAAAAATATGAAAATAATAAAAATATAAGAATATAAGAGCTCTTTTTTATGAATTTTGAGTCGGAAAAGAAGGCTTATTTCAATAATCATTTTTAGTATTTATGAAAATTTTCAATATATTCACTGTAACTTAACAATATCGCATACAATATTTTGAATTTTTCCGTAACCTTGTAAAAATTCGTTTCATAGACAAAATTTCTTGAGTTTCTCTTACATCGCACACTCACTAATATAAAATGTATCACATTACTTATTTTTGAACACATCTTTCTGAGAAATCTGCGTGATCAAATCACAGATGTTAATAAGAAACAATGAAAGGTGTACATATCAAACTAAACAAGTTTGTCCTCAATGTTTCGAGACATATACAAAATTATAATCATTGTATTGTCCCTTATATCCACTGTATAATATCCAAAATTAAGCTTTAAGATATTAAATTAATTTTAATTTTCGATAAGGAAAATTTTAAGAAATAGTGAATTCCTGATATATGGCTGGTATATCAAACCACACAATTTCAAAATAAAAAAAAAAAATAAATGACATGCAATAAGATTACTGTTGAATAAAATAATTAACAAAACAATAAAATTCAGTGGAGAAAAAAGAATGCGACAAGAATTTACTTTTGTTTCTTCTCAAAATCAACATCATTAGTATTTTAGTGTACATTAGAATCATTTCTCTAATAATTTAATTTCTATCTTTCAACTTTAAAACACCAATTTCTATTATAACTGTTATGGCATTCGACATCTTAAGATAAAATTATGAGAAGTATATTAAAATTTCTCAAAATTTTGTATGACAAAACCTATATACTTTGTTTTTTCAATTATATAAAATATAAAGAAAATATCTCATTTAACAGAACTACATTATAAAAATTAAATATCATATATCATATATTATACTTTTTCGCCGAAAAGTCTTGTTAAGCAGAACTCAGTTACTTCTGTTTTACGTAAGAGGTTTCTTTTATTTATTGTCTTATTATTATGGGTATTTTGTTGAATGTAATTCAACTGTGAAAATTTTCAGTTGGATGAAAATGTCTTAAACGAACTGAATGAACCAATTCAGTGTCAGTTTCATTAAGGGCATTGGGTCTATCTATTTCAAATAATACATCAGAACATTTTCTTAAAACGGTTATGGGCCTGAATAAGAGGGACTTAATTTCCGTGTATTGGGGTTTTGAAATTCCTCATACATTACTATGTCACCAACCTTGAAAGAAATTTCCTGAAATTTTTTATCATATCTAATCTTATTTATCTTATAATATTGTTCGGTTCTTTCTATGGCTAATTTTCTTGCTTCTTCTAAGGAAGGATATATCTCATTATCTTTTTTTTTTCAGCGAAATTTTGAAAGGTAAATTACCATACATTAAGTAGGTTGGAGGGAAACCTGTTATTGTACGTGGAGTTTGATTATACTGATGGGTTACTTTTTCTAGAATTTTTGTCCATGGGACTTTATTTGAACTATTACTAATTTCACATTTTAAGCGGGTAATGATGGTTTGATTTACACGTTCAACCTTTCCATTGGTTTGTGGTCAGTGAGAAGTAGTTATTAATTGAGTGACATTATTATGTTTTAAAAAGTGCTTAAATTTTGAAGAGGTGAACGCAGTATTTCTATCACTTAAAATTTTTTTCCGTTATATGATTTTGAAAGATTTGTCTTAAACAATTTATATAAGTATCTGTTGTTGCATTTTTTGATGGGAAAGTCCAAATGTACCTAGTTGCATGATCAATAATAATATGCAAATATTTTTTAACAGAGTGGTAATAATTTAAACCACCTACATTATCTATCGATAAAAGTTCAAAGGGTTTTTCACAAAGGGGAAGTGATTGCATCAGTCTGTATTTTTTTATGTGACATCTTATTTATTTGACAAGTTTCACAGTGTTTCACATAATTTCGTATATCAGTAATAAAGTTTATCCAATAATTTTGTGGTGATATTAATTTTAACATGGCAGCTACACCAGGATGGCCAAATTTTATATGAGTTGTTTCCATTGATTTCACTCTTAGAGCTTTGGATACAATTATTTTACCTAAACCTTGTCTTTTAACTACAAAAACACCATCTCTCTTAAAATATTTAGGAGCTGATGTATTTTCTATATTTTGAAAATGGTTTATTTCATTGATATCTAATAAAGGTTCTGGAGATGTTTTAATTATATGATAAGCAATAGGATTTCTTGTTAACAAATCAGCTTCAATATTAGTGCTAACTTTCTTATATTTTATATAAAAATCATACATAGAAACTTTTATAAGACCACCTAAAAAGTCTACCCGTGGGATTTTTGAAATTTTTAAGACAAACTAATGCATTATGATCGGTATAAACTGTGAAATGAGATCCATGAACATAGCAATGGAATTTATCTTAACTATCAATTATAGCTAAGCATTCTAATTCAGTTATTGTATAATTAATTTCATAATTTCTCAGTCGTCACGAGTGGAATGCAATCGGATGTTGATTTCCATTGGGTTTTTGTTGTTTGAAGATACATGAGTTCGCAATTTTCGATGCATCTACATAAAGATGACAGGGGTAATTTGGATTGAATATAGCTAAAATGGGCTTTTTGAAATTAAGATGTCTTTGTTTTAGAAAAGATCGTTGACATTCTGGGGTCCAATTCCAATTTTGATTCTTTTTAAGAAGATTATTTAACTCTTAATTTTGCATTTTGAGGAATGAATTTATAATAGACATTAATACTACCTAAAAATCTTTGTAAATCTTTTACATTTCTAGGGGGTAAACGTTTTTAATTATTGAACATTTGTATTATTTGGAGTGTATGACCCTTGTTTTATTTCATATCCTAAGAAATCAATTGTATCTTTGCCAAATTTACACTTTGAGAATTTTAAATTATTATTTTCTATTTCACAAATTTTAAAAATTTCCTCTAAATGTTTTGCATGTTCTTCAATTGATTCCGAAAATAGTATTATATCGTCAAAAAAATTTAATGCAAATTTTATTTTGTATTTATTTAAAATCTGTTTAATTGCTCTTTGAAATATCGCTGGGGAATTTTTATATCCAAAAGGCCAACGATTAAATTGAAAAAGACCGTAATTTGTTGTAAATGGAAGTTTTTCAGATTCATTATCATCTAATTTAATGTGCCAATAACCACTACATATTTCGATGTTTGAGAAAAATTTTGCATGTGTTAATTTGTCTAAAACTGCATCTATTCGGGGAATTGGTTCTGCATCTAGTTTTGTGATAGCATTGAGCTTTCTGTAATCAATACATAATCGTGTACGAGCATTATCCTCTTTTTTAAAAGCCAACGTTATAGGGGCAGCGCAAGAACTATAAGATGGTTTTATTATTCCTGCTTTCAATAATGCATCTAATTGCTTTTTTATTTCCGTATAATCTTTAGAAGATGTCCTATATGGTCGATTGGCAATGGGTAATTCTGAAGTAAGTATTATTTTAGGAGAATTACATTTCTACTCGCCCACATCAAACTTATTTTTAGCAAAGATATGTTTATATTTATCTATAATCACATTAATAATATCATAATCACTATTAGGAATTATTTCTATATTAAACACATTATCAGTTTTCTTAGTGATAATTTTATTATTACTTAATTTAAGAGTTTCATTTTCTTTACTATTTTTCTTCGATTCATAATTATTTAAAATTTCTTTTCCTCTTTTAAAAATTTTATAATCACTAAAATTAACATTTATTTCAAAAATACTCATAGTTATATTAGAAATTATTACATATTTCAGTTCTACATTTACTATGAGGAATTTAATATCTTTAATAATTACTCCTGTTTTCAATTGTAAAGTAATTGCCTCACTCACCCTAACTTCTCCATTGATTGTGGCAATTTTTGTTTTGATATACTCTACATTGTGGTGTCCCTTGATTTGTGATATTATATTTTTTGGAATAATATTGACACTTGATCCGGTATCCAAGAGGACTTCAACTTGTTTGAAGTTGATTCTTCCCTAGATGATCATAAGTTCTCATGTTTGATGAGGTTGGAATACCGTATTATTGTTTTGTATTCTTTGACGGGGATAGAAAGTTGGAGCATCCGGTCGCAAAACTGTCGGTCGTTGTTGAAATCGTTGGTTTCTTGGATATAGGGTCGGCCGCTGAAGATAAAAGGATGGGTGATGATAAGAAGATGATGGAAACTGAGGAGAGTATATCTTATATCTTGTACAGTATCTTGTGGTTATGGTATCCGGATGTTGAGATTGATCATTTCTCCAATTCCATCCTCCATATTGTTTTCTATGGGCAAATTGATTCGTATGATGAGGTATATTCTTGTCATTGGATACTTTGGGTATAAAACTTCTTTATTACTTGAATATGATTTTTCTTGGATATCTAAGAGTTTCATTTTTTCTTCAGTTTCTCTATGTTTCTGCAGCTTTGTAACTGTATTTCTATGGCTCTATTTCCTTTTAATCCTTTTATCATGTAATACTTTTCAGCTTCTTCTTCCATGTTTATCCGGGATGCGATTTCTTTTATTCTGTAGAAATATTCTATGTGGGTCTCTTTTGATATTTTTTCTGTTTTAGATAATTGAAGATGAATCTCCGCTGGATTGACTTGTGTTCCGAATTCACGTATTAAATTATTTTTCAGTTCGTAAAATCTTTTAGGGATCGATTGTGATTTGATGTAAGTCTTCACAGCTCCATCTACTAACTTGTTTAAAAATAGGATTTTCTGTTTCTCTGGTATATTGAAGGAATCGCACGTACTTTCAAAATTTCTAATGAATGTTTGGATGGGCATTTCCAGGTTATATTTTTGGAAAAAAGTCTGTAGATCTTCAAATCGAATATCATTTTTAATAATGGTTATAGGTTGTTTTAATTTTTGCTTCTTCAGTATCTAAATTCTCTTCTTCCTTAAATTTATTTTTGTTCTTTGCTTCCATTTTTGAAGTATGACTTTCTGAATTTTTTTTAGAAGAGGATGATTCTATTTCTTTGGCGGTAAGAGTGATGTTCTTTCGGGGATTACTAGCGCGTTTCTTTTTCCGTACCATAGATTAATTCTGGTAACCCAACGTTCTCAGCTAGCAAATGTAGAGCACCGTCAGTATTCCATAAAATTCTTCATATCAGTTAAATTTATTAATTTTGTTACTCTTCCAACCGGAAGAAAAATTCAGCTATAAATTTCATCTTACCATCTCCCCAGAACAGCTTAAGAGGTATTGTAATGAAACTGAGTTTCGTATCAAAAATATCCTGAAGAAATTGCGTTTTAAAAATATGTACCTTCTTCCTCCTTCGAAGTACGGCGAGAAGAAAAGAGTAAATGCTGTTTGGATAAGTGTCGAAAGAAATGAAAATGTAAGGCAGTTATTCTCAGGTTTTTAAATAAGATGCTCCAGTAACTCTCTTTAGATGTAAGAGAGAAAAATACGTTCGTAGGTGTTCTACTCTTAAGACAGAAAAGAAATCTGGAAAGGATGAAACAGGATTTTATTTCAGGAAATTTCTTTGGTATTGTGTCTGCAACTCTGTTTATCTTCTTTTGTTGCGTTTTAAAACTGTTTCGGTTGATAAACATAACAAACTACATTAACCCACCTATAATAAAAGAAAAACTATTTATATTTTTGTCTTAATTATTTCTTAATTAAAAATGATTCAACCGTTGTGTAATAGTTTACGAAGCAAGCTTGTTTAGAATCAGAAATTGATTTTAAGAGTTAAAAAAAACCTTTGAAACCTTCTTTATATTTTTAAATTCATTTAAATTTACTCAATTTTTAAATGCAGTATATAATTTTCAGTTTGTATTGCTGGTGATGATGTTTTTTAATTTTCTTGTGAGAAGTAGATTTTGCTCTTTTGTTTTATTTATCCCTGGCGTAAATGAAATAAAAAAAAATACCTCTTTTTCAGACACTTTGCTCTTCTCGAAAACTATCTAGGTTGATCTGAAGAGTAGATGGATTCCAAAAGTATATATATATATATATATATATATATATATATATATATATATATATAAAAAATTTTTTCTCCTTCTAGATAGTTTTTTATGAATTGTGGAATGTGTGTCATGGAGCTATTTGTAATATTAGTGACTGTGTGTGTGAGGCAACATGAACTCAGTCCTTTATTCCTTCGTTAATAATACGAAAAGAACTATAATAAACTGTTGTTTTCATATTAACATTCTAAAGAGAGGGCAGAGGAGGAAATGCTGTAAACTCAGGGCTGTAAAGGAAAGAGATGTTAGTTTACTTTGAAGTTGGATGTTTCTGAGCTTCTTTAAAAAGCCTCTTGATTTTTTTCTTTCTTAAATATATAACATTAAACATAAATTTAGTATTCTTAGTGAACATTTTTAGAACAAAAGCTCTTTTTATACATCTTTTCTATGTAATAGAGAAATTAGTAACTTTGAAGTGTAAAAAAGCTTGTATAAAGTATATTTTGACCTTTTATATTAAAATTTAGACATACATCTACCAAAAGTTAAATTTATTCGTATTTTTAATTCCTAAATTTCATAAGATTACAATTAAATTTCGTGTTATATAACTAAGGGCATTAAAACATGCATTATTTTACTTCTAAATTATTACACAATCCTCTTTTTAAAGTATTATTAATAATCTCAATGTTAAGTTATTTTTTAAAATAGTTGAAATTTTATTAAGTATTTGTTTTAAAGGCAAAGATATTTATTCTATCCAAAGTTTGACTTATGAGGATTTATATAACTCAATAGATATCAATGGAATGACAAAGGTTCCATTTGAAAATTATGATCGAAAAAGTATCATAAAAAGTTCTGTAAATTTAGCACTCTTATTTACTTAGTCCTTTTCTTGAAGTATTTTTTTAACACTTTTTCCTTACATGCTTTTCCCTGGGGTTGCCATTGTTAATGGCTTCCTTCTGGTAAGTTCATTTACATAGTTTTGCTTTTCAGGGTTTTTTAACACACACAATTACAATTATTCATATTAATTTTATCTTTCTTTAAATTACTTGTTTACTATGTATGTAGAATACTACTTTTTTACTGCAGTTTTATGGGGGATTATATTTTAAAAGTATTCTTAATTTTTACAAGAAAAAAAAGACGGTACTACATTTTCCCTTCTTATCCAGTATTATCAACAAATGAAAGGAACGATCTCCATGAAGCAATGTTTAACCCTTCTACTTTAGTCCTAAGACTGAGAGTTTAATAATGTACTATGTTTTGTTTTAAGTTTGAATTTTAGCAACTTATAATTAATAATTACGTGCACATAATTTTCTATTGAAATGAGAAGTAAAAATAGTGATATGCAATCATGAAAAAGATTAACATCATTATGTCTTTTGGAATTAAATTAGTTCCTTCAAACATTTACAGGCTTTGGATGTAATTATAGTATGATGTAATGGTAGTGGTTGTTTTATAAATTTCTAAAGTGGGACATAGTAGAAAAAATTTGGAACAGTTTCTATGAGAATGACACATACATTAGTGTTTCCTACACTCCCCTCACTTAACTGTAACTGAGTGCGCCAGACTTGCCACTCCTCACTTAACTGTAACTGAGTGCGCGAGATTTTCCCGCTTTCCTACCCCAACGGAAATTTTTGGAACCGGTACGGGGACTTTTCTGTAAACTGAAACGCAACGGACAGACGCAAGGTCTTGTTCGCATCAATCCGCAGCACCTTCAAGGGTGTAATTTTCATTTAACAGCATTATTACCTTTTAGTGTAAACTTTAACTGTAAATATTTATTTTCTTGTAATATAAACATAAGTACTATCTCCATCTCTGGCTGTTATTCGAACTCAAACAACGGCAACATTTGGAGGCACCGACGAGATTCGTCAACGATTCAGAGAAACAAGAGATAAGTACTATTTTATATTTTCATTCAACGTTTGACTTTGGTTTCTCTTACTGATTCATTCCGTCCATATTTCGTTTTATCAATTAATGGACGCCGAAACGGCTACAGTGCTTCGCGGCAGAGCGAAGACTGCACTTACAAGAACTATAAATTTCATTGTTAAAAATGATCAAACTTTTGACAAAAATGATATACGCAACAAGTTAGAGAAACTTGAATTAACTTATACGGAATTTGATGAAGCGGATGTTGCTTTACCTATCGAATCCTCTGAAATGGAAGAATTCGAAACAAAATATTACGAAACCAAAGCCATGCTACAGAATATCTTAGAAAATTTATCTGTGAGAACATATGTGTATAATGATAATTCTGATGTCTGAAAATGTTTCAAATATGAAATCTAGCAATTTTAAGTTACCAAAAATTAACATTGAGTGTTTTTCTGGTGATTATAAAGATTGGCCTTCATTTAAAGATTTATATGTATCATTAGTGCATGATAATATGTGTTTATCAAATATACAAAAATTTCAACATCTTAGAGGTTTATTGCTGTCAGAACCAGCAAATATAATTAAGCATATTCCTATTACTGAAACTGCTTATAACGAAGCTTGGGAAAAATTATTAGCCCGTTATGATAAAAAGAAGCAAATCATTTTTTCACTTATTAAAACATTCATGGAACAACCTTCTTTTAACGATACTAACTCTCACAACTTACGCAACATAGCAGACACTTCCGACGAAGTAATTAGAGGTCTTAAATCTATTGATACTAAAGCAGAGTCTAGAGATGTATGGTTGATTTACATTTTGTTACAAAAGGTTGATCCTAAAACGCGCCAAGAATGGGCGCAATTCTCAAATAATATTGATTTTCCCACATTTGAAGCATTTATAGAATTTTTAAATAACAGATGTACATACTTAGAACTTTATAATGTTAGCGTTACTCATGAAAAACAACCTTATATTAATAAATAGAAATTTAACAATAGTTTAAAATGTTCTTGTTGTAAAATGAATCATCTTGTTTTCAAATGTTCTAAATTTAAAGAAATGTCTGTTAAAGAGAGCGAATACAACTTGTTAATAAACAAAAATTATGTATGAACTGTTTATCTGATAAGCACACTGAGTCACATTGTAATTCAACTTTTACTTGCCACTATTGTAAGAAAAAGCATCATTCGCTATTACATGATAATAATTTTAAAAATTTCGCAATGTCAGCAAATAAATCTCATCGTGCTGAAGGTCAAACCCAGACAGGAAATGATACTAGTCAAAACAAAGAAGTTGCAGCTTCCGTGAACTCTATACAAACATGTTTTTCTTTATTACCAACTTTAAGCGTTAACATTAAAAATATTTTGGGGGAGAACTGTCAAGTTCGAGTTACGGCGGACAGCGGAAGTGAATCAACATTCATTTCGGAAAAATGTTTAAAACTGCTAGGCCTGAAAAGAAAAAACGCTAGATTTCAAATTAAAGGATTGCAAGATTCTAAAATCGCGATGACTAGAGGGTGTGTTGAAATAGATTTAGTATCGTTACATGACCCCAAGGTCAAACTACCAGTTAAAGCATATGTTTTGGAAAAACTAACTGCTCCGTTACCAACGGAAAAAATAAACGAAACACATTTCTCTCATTTAAAAAATGCCTGCTTAGCGGATCCGAAATTTTTATCTCAAACAATATCGATATGATTCTCGGATCTGACTACTTTTTTCTATTTTGCTTCCTGGGCAAATTACTTGCTCTCAAAGTAATTTAATCACTCAAAATTCCATTTTTGGTTTACTAATTTCAGGTAAAAAAATTAACTGATTCTTTAAACTCAAATTCAATGCTAAATCTTCACATTAATGGTACAAATATTGACAATCAATTAAAGCAATTTTGGGAATTAGAAGAAATTCCCAACGTAAAGGATAAAATCTTAACTTCTGAAGAGCAATTTGTGGAAACACATTTTCAAAATACTTATGCATGTAATTCCGAAGGACGCTTTGTTGTAAAACTCCCATTTTATAAATAAAATTCAGAATTGGGAGACTCAAAACCCGCAGCAATTTCTCGCTTATTAGCAATGGAGCGGAAATTTAAAAATAACCCAGATTTTGAAAAACAATACAAAGAATTCATGAACGAATACGAATCGCTAGGTCACATGAGCTTAGTAAATTCCAGATCCCATACTTCCAAAGATCAGAATTTTTTACCGCATCACGCCGTTATCAAGCCATCCAGCACTATAACAAAGTTAAGAGTAGTTTTTGACGCATCTCTCTCTCTCTTGCAAAACTACAAATGGTACGTCATTAAATTCTCTGCTAGAGTAGGTCCCAAATTACAAAGGGATATTTTTGAAATATTGCTTAATTTTAGAATTCTAGAATTGTATTTACAGCGGACATTGAAAAAAATGTACCGTCAAATTTTAGTAGCTGATGAAGATCAGAAATACCAACAAATTCTGTGGAGAAATAACTCTAATGAAAACATTCGCACATACAA
The DNA here is from genome assembly GCA_019973935.1 of Trichonephila clavipes. Lineage (NCBI taxonomy): Eukaryota > Metazoa > Arthropoda > Arachnida > Araneae > Nephilidae > Trichonephila > Trichonephila clavipes. The sequence goes on along the minus strand of BMAU01017112.1, from coordinate 198,323 downwards.
GCTAAAAACTGTCACCTACGGTTTAGCCTCAGCTTCCTTTTGGCCACTAGGTGTATTAAGCAAATCGCTCTCGATGATAAAGATAATCCCAACCTCTCCCGAGTTTTACAGGAAGATATATTTATATGGATGATTTACTATCAGGAGCAGATACGCCAAATAACGCAATCTCCATTTGCAAGGACATTGCTCATGTTTTGAGTACTCGCGGATTTCATTTAAGAAAATGAAATTCTAATTCCACCGAATTTCTCGCTCAATTTTCAGAGCATAGTTCTCATGATACTCGAGTTGAATTTTCCAAAGATTCTAATGAAAGTTCCAAAGTATTAGACTTATTTTGGAATTCATCCAATGACACTTTTGGTTTCCAACCATCGCTTGAACTTACACCACCACTCACAAAGAGACGTATTTTATCTGAATCTTCCAAAATTTTCGATCCTTTAGGACTTCTTTCACCTTGTACAGTATTCATGAAGATTTTTTATCAAAAACTTTGGCTTACAAAAACAGATTGGGGTTCTCCCATTCCACAGCAATTAACAGAGGATTGGCTTAAGTTTCAAAAGGCTTTTAATGCCATCAACTACCTCACTGTTCCCAGATGGGTCATCCTTACAGCAGACAACACAGTAGAATTGCATGGTTTTGCAGATGCTTCTTCATTAGCTTATGCTGCTGCAATCTACTGTCGGCAGAAACACAACGGCAAAATAAAGGTTCAACTACTTGTATCAAAAACTAAAGTAGCCCCTGTCAAACAAGTTTCCATTCCTCGATTGGAGTTGTGCGGTGCACATTTACTATCCAAGCTATTTAAATCGGTCTTACGAACATTAAAACATTATACCTTTGATGTATTCGCTTGGACGGATTCTAAAATAGTTCTCTCCTGGCTGTCTAGACACCCTCGCAAATGGAAAACTTTCGTAGCAAATAGAACATCTGAAATCATGGAAGTTCTACCTACAAAGCATTGGAGACATGTGCCTACTAAGGAAAATCCCGCAGATACTGCATCCCGAGGTATTGATCCTAAATGCTTACCAGATTGCAAGTTATGGTGGCAAGGACCACCCTGGCTAAGGCTAGAAACTTCTAGTTGGCCCAAGGCTGAATACAGTTGCGATGAGGTTTCGGATGAGGTAAAAGCGGAACAAAAATCAGTCTCCATCTTCAATCTGTTTACTCACACATCAAATGATGTAATTCATGGTTTATTCGAACATTACTCTTCACTCACCAAAATAATTCGCATTTTTGCTTATTGCCAAAGATTTATTAAAAACTGTAAAAAGATAGCATCTCAAGGATCATCGATCAGTTCATCCCATATTAATACTACTTCACTTACCTTTTCGGAAACCAAAACCGCTGAGGAAACCATCAGTCGTTGGGTTCAAGGTTTTTACTTTCAGGAAGAAATACGAAGCATTAAAAACAGATTTCTCTGCCACCCAAAAAGTCCATTACGTTCCCTCCACCCATTCATAGATGAACATGGTTTAGTACGGGTGGGAGGGAGATTGCAAAATTCCCAGCTTCGATTCAATTCCAAGCATCCTATCATACTTCCTTCTCAGCACAGTATTAGTGAACTTCTTATCAAGGAACAACACATCGCTCATTTACATGCTGGGCCGACTTCGTTAGCTCACGTTCTTCGACAGTCCCATTGGATCGTAGGAAGTAGAAAATTAATTAACAAATGTATTAGAAAATGCTTAAAGTGTAACAAATTCAAAACCTCCACCACAACACCACAGCTGATGGGCAATTTACCAAAACACCGTGTCACGCTGGAGAGACCTTTCTTCAGTTGCGGTATTGATTATTCTGGTCCTGTACTGATTAAATGCAACAAAGGTCGAGGGACTAAATCTACAAAGGGTTACATTGCTTTATTTGTATGCTTAGCAACTAAAGCTGTTCATATTGAAGCAGTCGGAGACTTAACAACTGATTCCTTCATAGCTGCACTACGTCGTTTTAGTGCTCGTCGGGGCTCCCCGCCACATTTATAGTGACAATGGAACCAATTTTGTTGGAGCTCGTCGAAAACTTGACGAAATACGGAATTTATGGCTTTCCTTACCAGCTAATGAAGCCATCTCTTACTACTTATCCAAATCTTCAATAGATTGGCACTTTATTCCACCCTCATCACCACATTTTGGAGGTATTTGGGAATCAGGAATTCGATCCGTCAAATTTCATCTGAAGAGAGTATTGGGAGAAACCATATTAACTTTTGAAGAATTAACAACCTTGCTCACGCAAATCGAAGGATTACTAAATTCCAGGCCTCTCTCCTACGTTAATGACTCTGACATAGAATGCATATCTACACTCACACCTTCACATTTTCTTACAGGTGATGTTCTTCTTTCAGTTCCAGAGGAGCTTCCTTCAACCTCCAACCACAGAGATCGTTGGGAGTTGCTACAGAACATCAAACGGGGCTTTTGGAAGAAGTGGAGCTCCGAATTTATCTCCTCCTTACAACCTCTCAAGAAATGGCAGGACGCACAACCAAACTTGAAGGAAGATGACATCGTATTGATCAAAGAGGAGGGTCCTCCTGGTACATGGCCAATGGCTCGAGTTCTTCAAGTGTATCCAGGCAACGACGGACTGGTTCGTGTTGCAACTGTGAAAACCCAAGACTCAGTGTTTAAACGACCTGTTCATAAACTTCACAAACTTCCCATATATCCGAACTAGTTCGGATATAGGGTGGGAGTATGTTTCCTACACTCCTCACTTAACTGTAACTGAGTGCGCCAGACTTGCCACTCCTCACTTAACTGTAACTGAGTGCGCGAGATTTTCCCGCTTTCCTACCCCAACGGAAACTTTTTGGAACCGGTACGGGGACTTTTCTGTAAACTGAAACGCAACGGACAGACGCAAGGTCTTGTTCGCATCAATCCGCAGCACCTTCAAGGGTGTAATTTTCATTTAACCGCATTATTACCTTTTAGTGTAAACTTTAACTGTAAATATTTATTTTCTTGTAATACAAACATAAGTACTATCTTCATCTCTGGCTGTTATTCGAACTCAACCAACGGCATCAATTAATTTTTAAGAATTCCTTTTTTCCCATAAGGATAATTTTTTTTAAAGAAACAAAAACAAAAATGCACATTATAACAGGCAAACCATTATTTTAGAATAAGAATAAATAATGAAGTTTTTATAAGAAATTTAGAGCATTCATTTAATGGATACGAAGTTTTAATCTATTGAATAATATGAAGATATAAGACCCAGTGGTACAGTGGTAGCGTATCGCGCCTCCACACCATAGGTCCGGGTTCTATTCCCGGGCTGTGAAAGGTCGACTCAGCCTTTCATCCCTACAGCAGTGGGTCGATAAATGAGTACCAAGCTTGCTTGGGGACTTAAACACTGAGGGTTTCGCTTCAGACTAACCAACTGATTGGGACATCTGCTCATGCCCCTCAGCTTCCAATGGCCACGTATACGGGGATGGGCACAGTAGGCCCTGGCCCTCATGGGCTGTTGCGCCACTGAGTTTGAGTAATATGAAGATATTAACGGAGAAACATACATAATATAATTTCCTATACTGAGAAGCATCTCGAGAATATAAACAAAGATTTTTCTCTGGTAATCATGCCTTAAAATTTCTGAAATATATATTTGTTCACAAATAAATCCTATCACTGCACTCGATAGGATTATTAAGTGAGGAAATAGTTGATTAAAGCGGAACATGACATAGAGTAAGGATTATTGCTGTGGAGACATATCTATTCTCTCAATTCTAATTGTGCGTATGGAACACGAATCCTTAAGCCTAGAATAACTATCTATGAATTATAATGGAATTGTGGAGGTGCTTATAATTAAGCACCAACCAACATGAGCATGTCCTGGCTGAAGAGAAATCAACAGCTGATTGCGATCTTTCTGCGGTGGGTCAACTCAACTCATCTACGAATTTGTAACTTTTAATTTAATGAGATTATTATACAGCAGTGTCATATATTACTGGCAATATTGTTGCTGACACAGCGTAGTTTGAAACAAATAGGGTTACTTGATCAAAAACCTAGGATATCTCTGCAGAGCGATCTTTGGCAGAAACCGTGGAGATGGTTTTTGTTTTGCAATTTAATTTTTTAAATAATGTGCTGAAGATAAAATTAAAAACAACTAATTTTTCCTCTTAAAATACATTTTTGAAGTAACCCATAAAAATAATTTTAATTTATAATAACAAATAGTTATGAATAAATTATTCTAATGTAATATGAATATATTAACTCTGATTAAATAGTAAAATTCTTAATCAACTGATAATCATACATAATAAAAAGCTGTTATAAATAAATGTAACTGACAAAAATAATAATCAATTGATAATAAATGAATTGATAAAAAATAATTAAATAATTATAAATAAATGTGTCACAAATAATAAAACATTAGGAAAGCAGACGAAAAATGCTCTTAAAATAATTTATAATGGCGTCTCTACTGACTTAATGTAATAAAATTAGAAACAAATCCATGGTATAATATTTTACCTATCCCTATATATATTGCAGATTTTGTAGAAATATCAAGTAATAATTCTTTTTGAGTAACTTTACTTCAACACAAACTTCTCGGATTATTGAGATTCTCAAAATCATTGAAATTGATATAATTTTTCATCTAATTATAATGGCAAGTAACTTTTGCTCATATTTTTCAGTAACATTTGATAATATTATGAAATCGGATTATAAGTCATTTCGTTTAAAGATAAATAATTTATTACTTAAATTCTATGTTATACATAGATCAAAATTTTCCAGAGCCCAATTTTCTTAATATCTTTTCCATTACTATTATTTTTTCTGAATTTTGACATGAAGAAATTAAGGAATTGTAGAGCAATATTGGATCTACTGATGTTGTTTGTTTGTTTCGAAATAATGTTTCGAAATAATCAAGTTGAATAAAACATATTCCTATCTGATTACAGATTCCTCAAGCCACTGAAGACCCATCGTGCAGAGGGGACATTGAACGTTAAATATGCCGAGACTCCTCCCATTGGTGAGGTAATTAAAAGAGGGAGGTGTCAGCTCAGGTGACGCCTTCGTGTTGCTTTATAGCGTAACGTTAATATAACTCTCCCGACTATAGTTTTACACTCAAATTTATTATTTTCCCTCTGCTTTGACAGCTCTTATGTGAGTCGTACTTGAAATTTATTTAAAAACAGTTTTAACAAAGTTAAAATTTATTTTAAATAACTATAAGAGTTATATCTTCCCTTCCCAATGCTTAGAAAATTTATTTTATGAAAAACATTTTGAAAAAAAATAGATATTATTTTTATTGTGTTGAGAAAATGCCGCGATGTATTTAAAAAAGAAATCAAAGCAGTGTGAAATAAAAGCGACCTTTTTAAATAATAAGCCCACTTACTGTTTACCTCTTCCGTCTTTCTATGTAATCTTTCTTTCCATAGAAATTGGGGTTATCTAGATTTCGGTTTTCAAGGTTTTGATATTGCTTATATTGATCTCCAGGGATTTTGATATTTTGCTCTCGAAATCCTAGATTTCAAAAGACTTTCATTTTGAGAAATTTCAACATGCGAGATAATTGAGTTAATGTTTTCTTAAATTCAGAGTTCCATAAGAGACCATTAATGGACTTATTGGATTTAGGAAGCTCGAGTACACTTCTAGATAAAAGGTTATTTAGAGTGTGTGTTTCTTTTCATTATCAAGATATTTAATTTTATTTTATTTGCACTTTTAGAAAGACGAAACGGATATTATTAGTTATGATGGAAAGTCTTCTTTTCTTGTAATAACTCATCTCGTATTGCATGTGTGCTGAGAGTAGGTGAAAACCCTTATTTTAAGAAGATTTATAAATAAAAGTATATTGATTTAAAAAAAATAAATATGCCTATTAACATAAAAACATAATGATCAGGAATTTGGATAAATATTTTTTATACTAAATATTATTTATTGTTTTATCAAATAATTATATTATCTACATTCAATCTGTATTATAAAATAATATCGTAGCAAAGAAATTGAATAATAATGAGTAAGAAATTAAAAATAATAAGAAAAGGAATATTTGCAATAAATAGATTGAAACAGATCATAATTTATTACTATAGTACTCGTCTTGTATATGTAGCAATATAAATATATTACATTACTTTTCACGTTAACTTATTTTAATTATGTAATTTATCAAAAATAATAGAATATCTGTCTTATGTAAAAACAAATGTATATACTTCTCCCTTTGCTTTAAATTACTCTGAACAGCTCGTAACTCCTTAAATGTAGTAGGAGACCTATTTAATATACAATATAAATGTCAATATTTTGCAATCAGATGTTTAGTTTTCATATGAAAAACACAATCATTTTATATTTAAATATATATTTTATCCTTTAAATATATAAATAAAATACTGATAATTATAAATAACAAAGAACCTTTTTTAATCTATCGGAGTGAATAGATTACAATTTTTTACAAACGTCGTAGTAGAGAGTGCATTTATTGGATTATCAAACTGATAGCTGTCTTTTACTAATATTGAACTATTTGTATGCATAGAAAATGTCCAGGAAAAATATTTTGATACATATGTTCAATAAATAAATAAACATTTTTGAAATCAATGTCAATGTGTTGTAAATCACGGCTCATTTTCAACCCAATGAGTTCTGTTTATTTTATACAAAACAGAACTTTTGCAAAATAATCACATCAAGTCTTATGTAGAGACAATCCCCTTTTTTATTTTAGTACTTGACTATAAGCTACAACTCAACGAATATTTTAAAATAGAAAATTTCCCTTTTGACCCAATATGAAAAATAAATGTGTTCCAGTCCATGTTTGCCTTTCCCCCAGAAAAATTATTATTGATATTTTTAATTTAAGTTCTCAGAATATTCTGAGACCTAATATGGGATTTTGCTAAATCTTTTTGCATGTAGGGCTTTATGGACGCATTCCAAAAGAAGGGCTCGAGCGTCGTGGTTACAGGATACAAGATTAGTAACCTAAGTGCCTTTCTTCGCAGAGGCGCAATGACCTTCTGACCTTAAAATATCGATTCATCCCCTCCCCCTCCCTTGCACTACTGTCCATGCAACCGTCTGCAGCTCTCCAATTCACGTTAGTAATCGTTTAAACTGCGATAAAATACAAATTGATTCAAACACCTTTCGCCACACAATCGATTATCACGCGTATTGTAGTATCGATTGATACCTTCCCCAGCTAATGGTTAATTTTTTAGCGTGGATGCGGATGAGACCATTTCAAAACAAAAATGGTTTCTACGGATTATATAATGAGTAGATTAAATAAGAAAGGCTGAAATCAATGTTAGATAAATCCATTTGCAATTTATTTGAGATGCCCTCCCCTTGGGAGGGGAAATAACCAATACAACGCAATATGAACGTAAATAGAAGGATAATTTAAAGTAAGGGAGTGCTGTCTTATTTAGCAAGAAAAAACTTAAATTTTAATAAATTTCAGAAATTTCAAAAAGTTCTTATTCTCAAAATGGTTTTAAAATTACGAGAAAACCTCTTGATGCTTTTAAATATCAGTATGCTGAAGCCAAGTATGTAAAATTGTTAATCTTATAATGTTTACGTTAACGCATAATTACGTGCGAAAAATATTTCAAAATTTGTGAGTTATACACCGATTCACACAGGAATTAAATTTTCAAATAATACATAGAATGCTGAAAAATTAAAGGTTTTTCTTGTATTTTAAGGATTTAGAGAATACGTTTTTATATACAACTTTTAGTAATTATGTAAGTCATTTGGATTTCATGTAGTTTCATTTCAATAAAACAAATTTTAGAGATATTAGAATATAACTTTTTTTGGTAGATGTACGTTTTAACAATTGTGTGATAGACTCGTATTCACAGCAGATTGCTGGAGATATATATGTGTGTAAGTGTAACTGGAATGATATGGTTTGGTAGTAATAGTAGTAATTTAAGGTATCCGACTACGTTCGAAACCGTGATTTTGCAAAAGCGTATAAATGGATAATATTTATGATATTTAGTGTTACTTAGATTAGAAAATGTATATAAAATTGTTTTAAGAATAGTATTACCATAAAAAATTATTTAAGTACAATATTTTGACAAAAAATGAACATAGAATGACCCATTTTCAAAATATTCTCCTTTTGTGAAAAATGCTTCTATTATAATATTTTGCCTGTATATAGCTCAGACCTCCATAGAGAGGCTCAACTAGAATTTTTGAAATACATAACTTAAAAGTGGTTATTTCCATGTCTTACAACAACAGAGGGGAGAAATTTGAAGAAATAAACGCCGATAATTATTTCAATTGGTTGTAACTCTGAAAATAATGTGAATTTTTCAAAAATCATAGTTGAGCCTCTGTACAGAGGCCTGACCTATATACAGACAAAATATTACTATAATAGAAACATTTTTCACAAAAGGAGAGCATTTTGAACAAAGGTTATTCTAAGTTAATTTTTTGCCGAAATATTGTATTTAAATATTTTTTTTTGTCAAAGTGTCCTTAAAACAATTTTTTATACATGTATTCTAATCTAAGTGACACTAAATATCACGAAAATTATCCATCTATGCGCCTTTTTAAAAACACGGTTCCTAACGTTGTCGGATACCTTAAAGCTTGTTAAAGTACTCGTGTGAATTTCAATATAGATTAATGGGAGATAAATTACAAGCTCATTTTTAATTATTAATCAGCGCTAATGAGGTATTTATTATTTTTTCGGGCAATATAGTTCTCTCTTGTTAAATTGTGAAAATCTCTATGAAACGCAGCAAATAAATTCAATAAGCATTTTGGGAACCAAACCTTATATTTTTAAATGTTTTTTCTTTTCATTTTAGTCTCTTCAGCATATTCAAAAGCATTAAAACTTTTTTTTCCTTTCTTTTTTTTAAAAGTAGTATTAAAAGCAATCAAAATTTTAGTTTCAGTGTACACAAAGTAGTCACAATGAGCAAAAATATGTTCGCAGAAAAAAGTTTTGAAGCAAAGTTTTATCAAGTATAGTGTTTATTGATTGAAACAAAAATGACGGCTAAAATATTATCAAATGAATAAAACCTCGAACCACACACACAGAGAGATTTATGATAAAAACTACCATAATATTAAAAAAATAAAAGAAATGAGGTACACGCACACACAAACATACACATATATATATACATATATATATATATATATATATATATATATATATATATATATATATACAACACACATAGAATAGTTTTGCATATTGAAAATTTTAAATATTTTAAAATCTTTGATATATAATGACAGTAAAAGAAAAAATTTTAATTATATATTTTAAATTTTTATACATTATATATTATGAACTTAATCAAATGTGTGATATATGTTTCATTCCTAACTGAATGTAAAGGGAAACATACATTGTATGCATTTTAATGCAAAAGTTGTTAATGAATATAGAACCTCAAATTTCAAAAGATAAACGGAATAATTCATTTTTCTTTCTTCATTGATATACAAGGCATTATGAGACAACAGAATATTGTGAGTTAATTTTTCAATAGCTAAGAAAAGTAATTGAATAATCCTAACAGGCACTAATACTAGACAATCTACCCACTAACCATTTACGAAATGAATAAGGCAGAATTGATATGAAACAAGGGTATTAAAGAAATCATATCTGCCAAAGGCTTTCGGAACTAATATTTTGAAAATTATTATTATCCAGGGAATAAAAAATGTTTAAATTAATTAGATGGAAATTGCCCTGAAGCTATGACAGTAATTCTTTTTCTGACAATTTCTTCACATTGCATTTTCATGCTTTGTTCATTCGATTATGTAAATAATAAATTTCTTAATAACATTACATTATTTAAAACATTCATCACTAGGAGAAGTTTGCGTTTAGAATTATTTTACGGAGAGAGTTTTGACTTTTATGAATGAATGAATTTTGTTATGAATACTAATGCGTCACGTGTATTTATTTATAAAAGGAAAACGTTTAAACTTGAGCTATTTACGTCCCAGAATATGTACGTAATACCATGAAAAACTCCAATGTCCCAAAAAGAAATTTTTTTTTTACTATCTGCGAATAAAGATAAAAGAAAAGAGATCTTTATTTATGAATGAAGACGCCAAGTAAGCTATTGATGATAACGATTAGAAATTTAATCGCGTAAAATTTATTTTGAAACACTAAACCTAAAGCTTGGTGTTTTTGGAACGACTAAAATATTAATTAACTTTTTCCTCTTTAGAATATTTTCAGTTTAGCGGCTTGAAGTTATTTTTAGCACTCTCTTAATACTTCCACTTGATTTAATTTCATAGATGGATGTGTTAAACTTAACAAAAATATGTGTTAAGTATGTATAATTATCTATAAATACAAGAGTGTGTTTCTTTTTTTTTATTCATACCTAATTCTGCATCGTTTCGAAATGGGAAAAAGCTCTTGTTAACGGAATTATAATCTCTCTTAAATAATATTTATAAAGTCAGTCTTTTTTTAAAAAACTACTTTTAAAATTAGTTAAAAATCTCATTCTTTACAACAAAAATATCATTTTATAAATGGATTGATTAAGTTTTATGAAACAGCGAGTTTAGAATAAAAAGTACAGAAAATCAAGTGATAATTTACGTTTACATACAGCATTACATCAAATATAGAAATACATAATGATTCTAGGAAAATTTTTTTAAGTTATTCCCTTCTCATTGACATCCATTTGAGATATCTCTTATGTATACAATTAGTTCTTTATCATCTACAAACGCACTTCACCTTAATATATCCTACAAGGAGCAACTTTAAAATTTAATGTAAAATAACGCTGCATCAAACATTTATCTTAAGGGTGTTCTCGTGATTGTAAATACTCTATACTATACTCCGGTATTAATTAAAACATTACTTTTAAATCTAATTTGTTTCTTATGTATTTTTTTTCATCCTAAAATTCCAAGATGGAACTTTTTTTATACATTTCAATGTTTAAGATAAACAAAAATTGAATAAGTTAATTTATCCTGCATCTCTCTATTTTTTAATACAATTTGTTCAAAGATTTCATTAATTTGTTTGAATATTTTAAAAAGAGAACTAATTCAATAATTTTTAAAAATATTAATAATTAATTAGCAACCCAATTTATATACCTACGAATGACTTTTCTTGTATTTGGTATATATGAAGCTTAAAATTGGGATAATCCCGAAACTGTGGCTCAGTTCTTCTTTATAGCATAGGAAAATGTGCTATAAAATGGAAAGAATCTGCTGAAAAGCAATGGATGCATTTTGCTGTAAAACACTAAATATTCTTTTACAATATACCACTAGAATAAAAGTATTTTACATTAGGCTGCCAAATTTCGCATAAAAAAGCCACTTGCAGGCAATGTGTTACAAAAAGCGTAGTATTTTAAAGAAATTACAACTTCTTTCCTAAATAATGGCCTACTGTATCAAATTCCTGGGAAAATTCAAGAAGATTTAATTCGTATTTTCCTCATTCACCATATAAATTATTTAATTTATTTCGGATATATATATATATATATATATATAATCCAATATAAAAAATTTCAATATATAATTATATACATATACATACACACATATATAAACTTATACATATATATACATATACACAAATTTATAAACAAAAATATAAAAATAAACATATAGTTATATACCTAAGATAACTAAAATTAGGAAGAAGGCACATAGTATAATGACAAACTCCTGGCCTTAGGAACCAGAATTGCAGGCTTAAACAAGTTTTGCGGCCAGCCAACCTTCACCTGTAATTTGTCATACTATGTACCAAGAGGAAAGGAAAAAATTATATATGTAGAACTTAAATATTAAAAAATCATTAAACTAAATAACATAGGAGCAAAAACATAACCTACTAATTCGGAGTGTAAACGGTGGCCAAGAGTGCAGTAACGTGTTCCCGCCAAATACGAGTGGTGAGAGCAGAACCGCAATATATATATTTATGTCATGATTTTGAAGACAGAATCAGATTAAAGTTTTAAAAAGGAAGACCTTTATTCCATCATTTCTAAATCTGTTCTGACACTGAGAGCAGGGAGGAAAAAAAGCACGCCATGGAGGTGGTTTCAAGTGGATAACACTTGAAAAACATGTGGTAAGTATCACGGATTTGAAGAGGGTATTTGAAAGTTAATGCTGACATATGTTGACTATTAAATCTAACAATCTGGAATTAGACATGTTTATTGGCTAGGCCATACGTTCGGAAGAAGTAAATAGATGATTAGTTTGATACTTGAAGATGTGAACTGAGAAAGATGAGTCAAGTGTGTGCTAGATAGGGAATTTAATTTTTAATCTAATTTAATTATCCTTACATTTGCCGCCCAATTTTAAAAGGGAGCCATGGCGTGGGTTTTCTCTCTTTAGAAACTTAATTTTTACAAACACAAAACAATACATAACATTATTTAGAAAGACATATTACACACAGTAGAAATATTTAAGCAATAGGAATAATAAAATCAAAATGCAATACAATAAACGAAACTATTACAACAAACACAGTAAGGACTCTTCCAAAATATTAATTGATAAAAATTAATTTCCATACATATAATTGAAGATTAGCTTGTTCAAATCTATTCGACATCTAGAATAAGAGCCCGCGTTTCCTCCTATTCCTTCAAAATAATAGATTCGTATCATAGCTAGTAGATATTGTTTTCAAAGAAAATTATATTGGAAAATAATACACTGCTGGACAATTGCTAAGGACGGATAACACTATCATCCATAGACACCACAAAATGAAAGGAAGCAAAATGTGGAAAATTAGAATAAGTGCGGGATATTAGTAGGAAGAAGTATGAGTATGCAAATTTTTTTTCCACGTCTGTTCATCACGTGATAGCGTTCATAAGAGCTTTAAAGGTTTTGACGCGTGTGGACAATTGTTGTTTCAAGTCAAAGTTATACAGGAAAGATTTAATAGACGAACTTAAAATTTTTGGCATGTCTTCCCGACATCACATAGATGATTTTATGCGTGGCCGAATTATTGGAAAGATCAAAGAAGTGCGAAAAATAACAGACGTTGCCAGGGAGTTCGACATCGCTCACAGCGTTGTTTCACGGCTGTGGAAGTCATTTAAAACTACTGGAATGTGTAGTAGACGGCACGGGGGAGGTCGTGTTAGAAGTACGACGCCTGAAGAAGACAGATATATCATCCTATCAGCAAAAAGGAACAGGCGCACCACAGCTCAGCAGGTGGCAAATCAGTTTCTTGCTGCCTCAGGAAAGCAGATCTCCCGAAAAACTGTTGCCAGACGTTTGAGGGGAGGAGGACTATACGCACGCAGACCTGTTGTGTGTGTCCCATTGACCAGACAGCACCGTACTGCCCGTTTGCAATGGTGTCGTGAGCATCACAATTGGACTGAACAGGACTGGGCATGCGTACTATTCTCAGATGAGAGTAGGTTCAGTCTGTCATCGGATTGTAGACGCCAACTGATCTGGCGCGAGAGTGGTACTGCTTATCGTCCAGAAAATATCCAGGAAAAGGACCGATATCCGACATGCAGTATCATGGTGTGGGCCGGCATCATGATTAATGGCCGCACGCGCCTACATGTGGTTGCGAATGGGACTATGACGGGCCAATGATACATTGATGAAGTTCTACTTCCTCATGTTCGTCTTTTCCGTGGTGCTGTCGGTGATAAATTTGTTTTTATGGACAACAACGCAACATGTCATAGAACACTCGCTGTTCAGAATTGTCTAGACAGCGAAGGTATTCAACGTCTCGTATGGCCAGCGCGTTCTCCAGATCTAAACCCCATTGAAAATTTGTGGGATGCTTTGGGGAGGCAAGTTGCTGGTCGAAACTATCCTCCGACAAACAAGAACACCCTCATCCGTGCACTCATAGAAGAATGGGATAAATTGCCTCAACAGCTGCTGGATAATGTTGTGCAAAGTATGGTACGACGTGCGGAATGTTGCATCAGACATATCCGTACTGATAACTTTCTTTAAGGTGCCTGCTGACTTTTAGATGCATTGTTCCATTTCTCCGTACGCAGATCAAATGAACATTTTTTCTTTCTTTCAGATGTTTCACAGCTTTTGTACTTTCCAGAACAATAAATATTCTTTATTCTAATGTCTGAACAGTGCGGCAACTATATTTTATCCCACTAGGCCTCATGTCTCGCTTAATGTTATGCTACATAGCAATTTGTGATCCGTCCTTAGCAATTGTCCAGCAGTGTATATCAAACAATAAGATAGTAAATATAAAAATACATGATGTCATGCAAATGTTAAAATAATAATTTTGTGTAAAAATCTACTCTAGCGCCATCGTAGTTAATACCTTATATTGTTATACACATTTTGCATGTATGAAAGACATTTTTTAATAAGATAAAAAAATAGACACTAGTAAAATGAAATTATTAATAATATGACAACTGTGTACAATACACAACTGATTTGTGCACTATTCAACACATTAAACAATATCTTATTTCGTATGCGTTATAAAGTATAAAAATGTAAAAATTATAAGAATATAGGAATATAAGAATATAAGAGCTCTTTTTTATTATTTTTGAGTCGGGAAAGTGGACTCACTTCAATAATCACTTTTAGTATTTATGAAATTTTTCTCAATATTCATTGTAACTTAACAATATCACATACAATATTTTGAATTTTTCCGTAACCTTGTAAAAATTCGTTTCATAGACAAAAATTCTTCCCTTACTTCACACATTCACTAATATAAACTGTATCACATTACTTAATTTTGAACACATCTTTCTGAGAAATCTGCGTGATCAAATCACAGATGTTAATAAGAAACAATGAGAGGGGTACATTTCAAACTGAACAAGTTTGTCTTCTTAATGTTTCGAGACATATACAAAACTATAATGATTGTTCTCTCCCTCATCCACTGTATAATATCCAAAATTAAACTTAAAGTTATTAAATTATTTTTAATTTTAGATAAGGAAAATTTTAAGAAATAGTGAATCTTGATATATGGCCGGTATATCAAAACACACTATTTCAACATAAAAAAAACCCTGACATGATATAAGATTACTGTTGAATAAAATAATTAACAAAACAATTAAATTCAGTGACGAAAAAGAATACAAGTGATTTTACTTTTGTTTCTTCTCAAAATCAAAATCATTAGTATTAGTACATTAGAGACATTTCTCTAATAACTTAATTTATATCTTTCAACTTTAAAACACCAATTTCTTTTATAACTGTTAACTCATTCGACATCTTAAGATAAAATTTTGAGAAGTATATTAAAATTTCTCAAAATTTTGTATGACAAAACCTATATACTTTGTTTTCTCAATTAAAATATAAAGAAAATATCTCATTTAACAGAACTATATTGCCGAAAACTTTTTTTGCAGAACACTTTTTTGCCGAAAAGTCTTGTTAAGCAGAACTCAGTTACTTCTGTATTACGTAAGAGGTTTCTTTTATTTATTGTCTTATTATTATGGGTATTTTGTTGAATGTAATTCAACTGAAAATTTTCAGTTGAATGAAAATGTCTTAAACGAACTGAATGAACCAATTCAGTGTCAGTTTTATTAAGGGCATTGGGTCTATCTATTTCAAATAATACATCAGAACATTTTCTTAAAACGGTTAAGGGCTTGAAAAAGAGGGACTTAATTTCCTTGTATTGGGGTGTTGAAATTCCTCATACATTACTAAGTCACCAACCTTGAAATCAACTTCCTGAAATTTTTTATCATATCTAATCTTATTTATTTTATAATATTGTTCGGTTCTTTCTATGGCTAATTTTCTTACTTCTTCTAAAGTAGAATATATCTCATTATTTTTTAGCGAAATTGCGAAAGGTAAATTACCATACTATAAGTAGGTTGGAGGGAAACCTGTTATTGTATGTGGAGTTTGATTATACTATGGGTTACTTTTTCTAGAATATTTGTCCAAGGGACTTTATTTGAACTATTACTAATTTCACATTTTAAGCGGGTAATGATGGTTTGATTTACACGTTCAACCTTTCCATTGGTTTGTGGTCTGTGAGAAGTAGTTAATAATTGAGTGACATTATTATGTTTTAAAAAATGCTTAAATTTTGAAGAGGTGAACGCAGTATTTCTATCACTTAAAATTTTTTCCGTTATATGATTTTGAAAGATTTGTCTTAAACAATTTATATAAGTATCTGTTGTTGCATTTTTTGATGGGAAAGTCCAAATGTACCTAGTTGCATGATCAATAATAATATGCAAATATTTTTTAACAGAGTGGTAATAATTTAAACCACCTACATTATCTATCGATAAAAGTTCAAAGGGTTTTTCACAAAGGGGAAGTGATTGCATCAGTCTGTATTTTTTCTGATGTGACTTCTTATTTATTTGACAAGTTTCACAGTGTTTCACATAATTTCGTATATCAGTAATAAAGTTTATCCAATAATATTGTGGTGATATTAATTTTAACATGGCAGCTACACCAGGATGGCCAAATTTTATATGAGTTGTTTCCATTGATTGCACTCTCAGAGCTTCGGATACAATTATTTTACCTAAACCTTGTCTTTTAACTACAAAAACACCATCTCTCTTAAAATATTTAGGAGCTGATGTATTTTCTATATTTTGAAAATGGTTTATTTCATTGATATCTAATAAAGGTTCTGGAGATGTTTTAATTATATGATAAGCAATAGGATTTCTTGTTAACAAATCAGCTTCAATATTAGTGCTACCTTTCTTATATTTTATATCAAAATCATACATAGAAACTTTTAAAAGATCACCCAAAAAGTCTACCCGTGGGATTTTTGAAATGTTTAAGACAAACTAATGCATTATGATCGGTATGAACTGTGAAATGAGATTCATGAAGATAGCAATGGAATTTATCTAAACTATCAATTATAGCTAAGCATTCTAATTCAGGTATTGTATAATTAATTTCATAATTTCTCAGTCGTCTCGAGTGGAATGCAATCGGATGTTGATTTCTATTGGGTTTTTGTTGTTTGAAGATACATGAGATCGCAGTTTTCGATGCATCTACATAAAGATGACAGGGGTAATTTGAATTGAATATAGCTAAAATGGGCTTTTTGAAATTAAGATGTCTTTAAGTTTTTGAAAAGTTCGTTGATATTCTATGGTCCAATTCCAATTTTGATTCTTTTAAAGAAGATTATTTAAGGGCATTCTTAATTTTGCATTTTGAGGAATGAATTTATAATAGACATTAATACTACCTAGAAATCTTTGTAAATCCTATACATTTCTAGGGGGTAAAAGTTTTTAATTATTTCAACATTTGTATTATTTAGAGTGTATGACCCTTGTTTTATTTCATATCCTAAGAAATCAATTGTATCTTTGCCAAATTTACACTTTGAGAATTTTAATCTAATATTTTCTATTCCACAAATTTTAAAAAATTCCTCTTAATCTTTTGCATGTTCTTCAATTGTGATTCCGAAAATAATATTATATCGTCAAAATAATTTAATGCAAACTTTATTTCGTATTTATTTAAAATCTGTCTAATAGCTCTTTGAAATTTCGCTGGGGAATTTTTATATCCAAAAGGCAAACTATTAAATTGAAAAGGACCGTAATTTGATGTAAATGCAAGTTTTTCAGATTCATTATCATCTAATTTAATGTGCCAATAACCACTACATAGTCCGATGCTTGAGAAAAATTTTGCATGTGCTAATTTGTCTAAAACTGCATCTATTCGGGGAATTGGTTCTGCATCTAATTTTGTGATAGAATTGAGCTTTCTGTAATCAATACATAATCGTGTACGAGCATTATCCTATTTTTTAAAAGCCAAAGCTATAGCGGCAGCGTAAGAACTACCAGGTGATTTTATTATTCCTGCTTTCAATAATGCATCTAATTGCTTTTTTATTTCCGCATCACCTTTAAAAGATGTCCTATATGGTCGATTTGCAATGGGTAATTCTGAGGTAAGTATTATTTTAGGAGAATTACATTTCTACTCGCCCACATCAAACTTATTTTTAGCAAAGATATGTTTATATTTATCAATAATCACATTAATAATATCATAATCACTATTAGGAATTATTTCTATATTAAACACATTATCAGTTTTCTTAGTGATAATTTTATTATTACTTAATTTAAGAATACTATTTTTCTTCGATTCATAATTATTTAAAAAAATTTTTCCTCTTTTAAAAATTTTATAATCACTAAAATTAACATTTATTTCAAAAATACTCATAGTTATATTAGAAATTATTACCTATTTCAGTTCTACATTTACTATGAGGAATTTAATATCTTTAATAATTACTCCTGTTTTCAATTGTAAAGTAATTGCCTCACTCACCCTAACTTTTCCATTGATTGTGGCAATTTTTGTTTTGATATACTCTACATTGTGGTGTCCCTTGATTTGTGATATTATATTTTTTGGAATAATATTGACACTTGATCCTGTATCCAAGAGGACTTCAACTTGTTTGAAGTTGATTCTTCCCTAGATGATTATAAGTTCTCATGTTTGATGAGGTTGGAATACCGTATTATTGTTTTGTATTCTTTGACGGGGATAGAAAGTTGGAGCATCCGGTCGCAAAACTGTCGGTCGTTGTTGAAATCGTTGGTTTCTTGGATATAGGGTCGGCCGCTGAAGATAAAAGGATGGGTGATGATAAGAAGATGATGGAAACTGAGGAGAGTATATCTTATATCTTGTACAGTATCTTGTGGTTATGGTATCCGGATGTTGAAATTGATCATTTCTCCAATTCCATCCTCCATATTGTTTTCTATGGGCAAATTGATTCGTATGATGAGGTTTATTCTTGTCATTGGATACTTTGGGTATATAACTTCTTTATTACTTGAATATGATTTTTCTTGGATATCTAAGAGTTTCATTTTTTCTTCAGTTTCTCTATGTTTCTGCAGCTTTGTAACTGTATTTCTATGGCTCTATTTCCTTTTAATCCTTTTATCATGTAATACTTTTCAGCTTCTTCCATGTTTATCCGGGATGCGATTTCTTTTATTCTGTAGAAATATTCTATGTGGGTCTCTTTTGATATTTTTTCTGTTTTAGATAATTGAAGATGAATCTCCGCTGGATTGACTTGTGTTCCGAATTCACGTATTAAATTATTTTTCCGTTCGTAAAATCTTTTAGGGATCGATTGTGATTTGATGTAAGTCTTCACAGCTCCATCTACTAACTTGTTTAAAAATAGGATTTTCTGTTTCTCTGGTATATTGAAGGAATCGCACGTACTTTCAAAATTTCTAATGAATGTTTGGATGGGCATTTCCAGGTTATATTTTTGGAAAAAAGTCTGTAGATCTTCAAATCGAATATCATTTTTAATAATGGTTATATGTTGTTTTAATTTCTCTTCATCAGCATCTAAATTCTCTTCTTCCTTAAATTTATTGTCGTTCTTTGCTTTCATTTTTGAAGTATGACTTTCTGAAATTTTGTTAGGAGAAGAGGATGATTCTATTTCTTTGACGGTAAGAGCGATGTTCTTTCGGGGATTACTAGCGCGTTTCTTTTTCCGTGCCATAGATTAATTCTGGTAACCCACCGTACTCAGCTAACAAATGTAGAGCGCCGTCGGTATTCCATAAAATTCTTCATATCAGTTATTACTGCAGTTGGCTTTCGTTTTTATATTAAAATATTTTATAAAAAATATTAGTTTTTTACGTTAAGATCGCTGACAAAATTCCTGCTGGCTTTAATTCTGTCATGATTTTGAAGATAGAATCAGATTAAAAGTTAGAAAAAGGGAAGATCATTATTCAATCATTTATGCATCTGTTCTGACACTGAGAGCAGGGAGGAAAAAAGTACGCCATGGTAGTGGTTTCAAGTGGATAACACTTGAAAAACATGTGGTAAGTATCGCGGATTTAAAGAGGGTATTTGAAAGTTAATGCTAACATATGTTGACTATTAAATCTAACAATCTGGAATTAGACATGTTTATTGGCTAGGCCATACGTTCGGAAGAAGTAAATGGATGATTAGTTTGATACTTGAAGATGTGAACTGAGAAAGATGAGTCAAGTGCTAGATAAGGAATTTAATTTTTAATCTAATTTAATTATCCTTACACACACACACACACACACACACGCACGCACGCACACACACACACACACACACACACACACATATATATATATATATATAAGTTGTTTGATGATGTTTCAGGTGTATATATAGTGAATACCTTTCTTTTTCCAAAAAGCCTAGATTTTAATACAGCCAAACAGGCTAAAATTTTACATTAATATAAAGATTGGAATTATTAAATGGCTAGCCAAGCGGCCGATTCTCGAAACTTTGGACTGGATTGTACTTGAGATGTTTAGAAGGAAAGCAAGCGTCTACAAACTATGAGACCACACAGAAGGATGTAGGGAGTTTGGGAAGAGGTAAGGATTAGAGGAGGGATGTTGTGACCATCCATACCTCAGATCGGCCTCGGGGCCTCCAGAGCGTTGATTTAATTGTTTGCCATCGTTTGGTGAAACACTATTGGCCCCTGCTTCTGGAACCCTTTTACCGCAGGAACTGAAAGGAATTACAACTGGGTTAGCTTTTCGGTTCAGTGCCAAATCGCGTCGTTAAACAAAATCATGCTAAACTAACGTTTGAGCAAAGAAAGCTTTCTGTGGTAGAATATCGTCAATAACAATTTTATTCAATTTGAGCTCATGCATTGAATCATTTTCCTAGATTTAAAATTGCAGTGTCTCCCCGAAGGATGATTGGCTACAATGTGTATGATTTCAACTAACTAATTTAATTATATGTCACGTATGTCTAATGTCTGGTTTCGTAACGATTCTAGAAATTGTAGACGCAGACTGGAATAAAAGAGATGGTGAAAGCTTTACATTTTCAAAGCAAATGCCATCTTCCTTAGCAATTGAATTATTGTAAATTCCCCGTTTTCCATTGAATCCAAATATTTCGTAAACGGGAAGCTTGACTTATTTAAATAATGAAGCACTACATTTAATTCAGATGAAATAAATAGTTAAATATTGTATCCATTTTGTCTAGGGTCTTCCGGCTCTTTATCCGAAATGTTAATTTCTTAAGAAATTAAGTAATAGTGTTTGGGGATCAGTTTGAGTTTACGCTTCGGTTGGTTAGGAGATAAATTTTAAGAGAAAGTTTCCTTAGAAATTAGTTTAATTACAGTGATCTAATTAAAAGAGTGACTGATACTTCTTCATAATTCTTCCTGTTAACTTGATACTTCATTCTACCTGTAAATCCTGAATGATGGAAAACAAGTTAACGAAATACAATGCTGCAAAATATCAATTATTTTTTAACAGAGCACGGCATAGTTGATATGTGTTTTATAGTGTTAAGACATGATGGCCCAAAAATTTTGATTATTTATAAATGCATAATATTCTCCCTTTTCAAAGAGATTTCGATTTTACACGCATACTACTTAAATGTTGCATAAAACCCTGTTTTCAAAGATTAAACCTATTATAACTGGATTAACATGATAAAAACTGCAAATAATTTATTGCAATTTAATAGTTTATTCGTCTTATGATTTAATTTATCTAAATAAAAATCAAATAAATTCTCAATAATTTGTGCAAAAGGCTTTGAATCTTTTTAAACAAAAATCTGAGTAATAAAAAGAAGGAAAAGATAAATATTTTTTAACAAAAAAATTCTTCCATCATATACTTAACACAAAATGTAGAATCTGAACATTATTTTATATATTTCTTTTCCTGTCCTTTCTTTTCCAGAATAAATACAAGTTCTTATGATGAAGTTAAAGTTAAGATTATTGAACATGAAATATTGATATGCTGCTCCTTAAATCTACCTCAAGCATTCCCAGGAATACACATAACTTTTACATCAGACATTTTTTTTCGAATGGGACATGCAACCAAGATTTTGCCTAAGTATACGAAATGTTAGCAGTTTCCTTTTTGATTTTAAAGGAAGAAAAATAAAAGACATTGCTGAACATTTTAAATTGAAAGAGAAATTTCAAATATGTATACCATATATACACAGAGAAAAAAAGAGATATTGAGGTATGAAATATTTCAGAGCTTTATCTTTCTCAGAAAATAAAAGTATGGTCAAATATTCTTTTTCCTTTCTAAGCTGCTTGTATCTCTTACATTACAGTGCCATTGCGTGAAATTGGATTTCACAGAGATTTGAAAATTAAAGTGGATTGTTTTATTTCATGTATCTGATACAAAAATAAATCGATAGTATTTTCAGAATACACATAACAAATAGTCAACGCGAGAGTATTAATTTATAGCGCGACATTGACTTTTCTGGAAATGTCAATAGTAATTAAATATTTTC
Organism: Trichonephila clavipes; assembly: GCA_019973935.1. Lineage (NCBI taxonomy): Eukaryota > Metazoa > Arthropoda > Arachnida > Araneae > Nephilidae > Trichonephila > Trichonephila clavipes. The sequence goes on along the minus strand of BMAU01017112.1, from coordinate 175,779 downwards.
AGAAATGATTTTTATATTTAAGACTTTTACAAAAGGTAATGTTCAAGAAAATGCTAAAATAATTTCCTTCATTTTTTGTATCAGAATTTTATTTCAACATGTTTCATCTCTTTCTTTTATACACTAAATAGACTGATGAAATTTTCATTATGTGATTCAAACTGTATCTCTTTGTTCTTTTTTTCATGTGCATCTGTTTTTATGAATGGAAACTCTTAAATTTATTTTTCTATAATGTAAGAGTTGTGAAACGTAATTTCAAAATAAATTTTATTAAAGCATTGTAATTCCTTCTTTATACAACTAAAATCGTTACATTTATACGCACCAAGCGTTAAATTTGTTATATAATCCCTCTGTTGACAGACAAAAAGTATTTTTAATAAATTTAACGTACTTTTTAAAAAAAGAATAAAACTTATTGGACGTTCGAAGGTTATTTAATGTAACTTTTCGCATTCGAATTGTCCCACATATTGGATTTTAATGTACTTTCAAATAACAGCTGAATATAGTATAAAACGAAATTGCTGATTTATATATATTGTTCTCTCCTTAAGGAACATACATTCTTAAGCAAAACACGTTTTTTTTTTTTCAAACAAGGGGAAAAAATCAGTTTTGAAAATAATGCTGAAAAACCACACTAATTATACCTCTAGAAAAATTGCAACTTTGCTATCATAAAGTATTAGTATAATTTAAAAAGTGTTATTAGAAAACATCGAAAATCTATTTTAAGAAAGAATACGAAAACGCATAATGAGTTTCTTATAGATTGCCAATATACATTAATGTAGAATGCTAAATTATTTATAAAAATAAGCAAAAATTAATGACTGAAATAATATTTTGGAATGATGAAGCTACTGAATGCTAAAAAAAAATATTTTAATTTTTTTCATAACTGTTGGAAATATTTCAAATAAAAATATTATGCCAATCAGAATAACTAATTTAAATAAAAACCATTCCTTCACTAGTTTTGAATAAATTTTTTTACTCGATATGTCATTTATATCTCATAATAATGACATTTCAAAAGAACCTATAAAGAAGATTTTACAGATTTTAAACAGTTTTCAATTCCTTCTATTCAATCGAAAAATAAGAAAGTAAATTGATAAGCACTCTCTTCTTTTTTACGATAAAAACTTCGCAAGCATTCAGTTCCATTAATCCGCTTTATATGAATAAAACTCGCGATTTCATTCAATTTTCAGAAATTAAAGAAAGTAGCTTTAAAAAGCAAATAAATTTCCCTCGAAACTTCTTTGTCAACAAAAAGGTTCAAATTAGACCACTAAAGAAACGTTTTCGAAAATACTGACTGAACAAACCTTCAGGATTATTTTTTTAAAATTAAATCGTTGTCGAGAGAATTATGAATAAAAGATTAATCTAGCTGATAATTTCTCAGATTTCTACAGGAAAATAAGTCATTTGAATATAATCACGTTTTTATTTTTTTAAAAAATTTAGTTTTTTTTTCTTTTACTTCAAAAAAAGGTATGAATTTAAAAAGGACAAACGTCATTTTTATCTTGAAATTCATTAACAATTACTTATGTTCTTTTATTGAAATAAACTCTTGGAATTGCATAGTATAAATTGCCGTATTTTATATTTAATCTACTGTATCATTTACATATTTAAACTTTAAATAGGTGCTTATTATCCTCATATGATATGTATTGGAAATTAGTTGAAATGCATAGGATTTATGAAAAATCAGTTGTAATATTTAAAAGTTCCTTTTAACAGTAAAAAGTTCTATATATTAATAAATCAGAATAAAAAATAGAAATAAAAATATTAAATTATAAAAATCAACAACAGCGCCATTTAGGGATTAAACTCGAAATAAATAATTTACGACAGTCATTCATTCCAAAATGCTCCATGTAATTAAAAAATTCTAAATGGGAATAGTTTCCCCTTCTCTTGACGAATCTGCTTAATCTTAAGAAATGTTGAAGTTTCTTTATGAAATAAATTTGATGGAGTCAAAGCTAAGACCTTAAAGCAGGGATGGCGACCTAGTGGCACGCGGTACAATATTTTGGGCACGTCAGTGGTCAAAACGGTTTGCATTTGATTTCAAAATAACAAAGTTCACTATGAAGTATTACGAGCAAACGCGAGGGATCGGTCACGAGGTGGAGGTGAGCACCCTTGTTTGTTATTGTCTTGTCTTAGTTAGGTCGTAGACTACAGTTACTTATTACGTAAAATTTGTCTACGCATAGCATAGTCAATTTTTTTGACACATCTGTATTTTAAAGTTTATTTGTGATATATTTTCGACTTTTTACTGTTATCTAATATGGCTAGTTCAGCAAAAGAACAAAAAGTGCAAGGTAGTAAGTGTAATAGAGAATTTCTAACTTAGTTACTCTATAAATATGGCATTATTAGTAAAGGCGACTGATTGATTGATTGAATATTAACGTCACACTGTTCAGCTGCACGAGGGCTTTTGGCGACGGACCACGTAATTTTGAACCATGGTCAAGTGACGTGGACGACACCTGAGCTGGCACCCCCTCTCCTAACTACCACAACACACCAACGGGAGAACGTTTCAGCTCTCGACAGACTTAACGTGCATCGCTGCCCTACACGGCGTGTCTTTAGTAGTACTGGGCTCGAAACGATCCGATACCTATACCACTCGGCTACCGCAGCCTAGTAAAGGCGACAAAGTGTTGTGTATATTTTATGTTCTGGAACAGTGATATGTAGAACATCGTCTGCAAAAACGGCATTCTGAAACAAATCACAAATCCTCTTGTCGAAAAAGTGAACTATAGCAAAAATAATTAATTGCTTAAAAGCTATTTGGCAGATGACTCCAATTCAGTATGCATTTTACTAAAAGTAACATCTTACAAACCTAATATAAGCTATTTGTCCTCCAATCTGCAGCAACAGAAGTCACACTAATGTTATTTACAACGATACAGTACAAAAAGTATTTTTTTCGTTACAAATAAAGAGTTTTGAGTTGTTAGTATTTAATTTTATTTTTTTTCCAATAACAGTACGTCCAAATAGTTTGATGGCACCTCATCATACACTTCTTAAGAAAAAGTAAAGGTTCGCCACCCTTGCCTTAAAGTATGGCTTGGCGAACCTTAATTCCAAAATAGTATCTTTTACGGCTTCTTTTTCATTTCAGAACTTTGAGTGTTCTTCTTACTTGTCGAAGGCATCAAGTGTTTCCCATGGAGTCTCTTTTCGAGGAAAGATTGTTGTAAACTGTTTCTATTGAAATAATTCAGGCGCACTTAAGGAAATTAAAAGAAAGAGCCGGTGGTATACAAAACGAAAAGAAATTCGGTGCAGATGTAGAATGGTTGTTAGTTGGCCATTTTCTGGGGCCCCAACTGCCATAAACTTCCATAAAGCAGCTAAGTTCTTTAAACATTTCATGAAATATCTTGCTTACCAAGGTCATTTAAAACCGAAACGATGACTGTACTTTTTAAAAATTTATTTTCTCACTATACGAAATAAATTTTAGGTTCAAGTTTATCTATTCTTTCATCCAATAGAAAGATCTTTTAGTACATAAAATTGAAATATCAATTAATCTTTAAAAACAATCTCGAAAATTGAATAGATTTTGTCACAAAACCTACAAGATACTTTTTTAATTACATTACAATGATAAATATGTTTTAAAAAAAAATCTAGTCAATTTCATAGTAAGAAAAAATTAAAAGTAATTTATAGTATTTTTTTTCGTGTACCATACTATCAAATTAAAAATTTCAAAGAGAAAAAAACACGTTTTTTATTCCTTTAATCTTTGAAATTCTGCATAACTATACTAGTTATCATGAAAAGATATTTCAGATTGGTTCTGTTGAATTTTATTGTAACAAATATTTACCAGAGTTATGCAAGAAATGAAGCCCAGTGGTTGAGTGGTAGTGCATCGCGCTACCTGGGCTGGGAAAGGTCAACTCAGACTTTCATCCCTTCATAAATGAGTGCCAAGCTTGCTTTGGAACTTAATACTGGGGGTTTCACGTCGGACTGACCACCTGATCGGAACACCTGCTTATAAACGTCAAGGCCCAAGGTCACGTATACTGATATGGGCACAGTAGGCCTTAGCCCTTATGGGCTGTTGCGCCACTGAGTTAAATTTGCAAGAAATAAATGGATTTAAGATCTGGAAATACTTTAATATTAGGCATATAGTAAATTCCTTAAATGAGAAATTAACATTCTAATTTTTGAGAAAGCATCAACATTAATCTTAAACAGAAGAATTATCCATCCGTCAATAATCTGCTACCCGTTTTCAAATTCAATGGAGTCATATTCAAACTTTTTTTTTATTAATAACGTACATAAAAGTTAAAAATTAATTGCAGGTAGTTTTCACATTTTATAGTAATAAACCCATGGATATTTATTAGCTTATTCTCGCTATACAGTTGAAAAAGGAATTTATTTTTTATCCTTAAAAATAAAAAAATAGCACTTTTATATGAAAAATCATATTTAAAGAACAAAATGCTTTTGCAAAATGCAAAAAAAGATGCAAAACGTCACAAAAATTGCAATCCAGTTTTGACTCTGATTACAAGTGGTTTCGGCATAACATTGCTAATCTAGTATTACATTTATTTTTTACTGAAATATTTCTTAATTTAAGGTTTAATGTCCCTTAAAATATCTCCTACTATTAGTCCAAACATGGGGAGATTATTAGTAGAATATGGTTATGTATTTTATTTTTATTCGGCAGTGAGTATAAATATTATATTAAAATAATAATATAATCTATTAAACATTTTTATTTTAAATATGGTTAGTCTTTAAATTTTTTTAAAAAGTTCAAATACATTTTTTTTTAATAAAAGAAAAATAAGAAAATATAGTAAGCCGTGCGCTCTCTCTTTTATGTATTATTCTCTATTTTATGTATTATGTATTATTCTCTTTTATGCTTCTGTTCGCAAACACTATCCACGCAGTGAAAGCACTTTTACTGAGGGCATTGTTAGATGAGCAGCGTTCACTTTCGACAAAAGTTGCAAGCGCCTTTCTAAAACCAATTCTGGATAAAGAAATGGACTGAAGGTAATAAAATATTATAATTTCGGAGTATTATATCTTTTGAACTAATGGGTAAAACATTACGAAAAATATGGTAAAATATTTTCGGGTTATCATACATGATATTCTTTTAATAAAAATGAATATAAAAAGTTGAATAGAATTGTGTGAGTGATCAGAAAAGGAGTCTCTTTTACAAATATTCGCTGTTTAGTTTCGGCTCATTAAATTTAAACAAAATATGTTACATTTATTATTTCATTAATTCCTACTTTGTTCGTAAGTGTTTTGTGTTATTAATGTACTTCTTTTTAAACATACATTGTATGAATTCCGATGAATCGAAAGAAGGTAATATAAACAACTCCGTTGAAATATTTATCTTTTTAAAGGAAAGAATTTGTTTTTACTCTATTTGAATCGATTCGAACTCAATAGAAACAATTTTTTTCGCATTATATATGAAAGAAATATAATCTATTCCGAATGCAATGCCTCTTTTAATGGTTTGAAGGGTGTCGAAAATTATTTTTGATACATTGCACTTAAAAAAAGTAATGAAATTCATATATCACAGATATTTGAGAATTTATACAGAAGTGTAACAAAACTTAGTTAAAAATATATGAATGAAAAATTAGTTGCTTCGAAATCATTATAAATCTCAAAAAGTAAAATACATAATAACAAAACACCATTTAAATTCCTTAATGCTCTTAATATCATTAGGGAACGTTTAAATTTAAATAATGTTAAAAAGCATAAGATACAAATTTTTCTTTCCGTACTGGCCTTTTTTTATGCCTAGTGGTCTCATTTTTGCAGTTTCGTTATAATTTAATACATGTATAATCACCATAGCACATATTCTCCAAATATCCAACTCTTTATGAACATATATCTTTTGTATATCATATCCTTTTAAATATTTAAATTTTATTATTTTGTTATTCTTTTTAATACGTCATGATTTATATATATACGTACATAAAAGGACATTTCTTTTCCAAAATGGAAATCATTATTGTTGGGGTAAATTATTTATTTATTAAAAGAAAGACATATGTTAGATAATTTTATATTTTTAGTCCAATAAAAATTCTTTAGAAACTAAGTATATGAAACTATAAATATATATATATATATATATATATATATATATATATATATATATATATATATACTACTGCTGTTTTAAGTGAAGGAATAGAACCAGAAAATATAACTTACCTAAACTGATCCCTGTTATAGACGTTTTCTTGTTTGATACTAAGGATGACTGGTCCAAGGGCTTCGTCATTAGTAAAGTAGTTCCAGTGTTCTGTGCCATAGAAGTACTTCTCATAAGTTTCTTCTTCGACCGTAATCAACTCGAATTTCTTTTCCAGCTCTAGCGCGGTGTAGTTAACGCTCAAGTTGTCATTAGTGTTATTGCTGCCTCCGCCACTGCATTCGATCCAGTAGCCTGGAATGACTTTGATGGTATGCGGGAAACCTTCGCAAGCTCCAGTACCAGGACAGGCTTGGACAGGGACAGGGAATTGTAAAGTGGTAGAGCTTTTTCTTCGCGCTTCTGCGCATCCCAGGCTTTGTCTCTTGTAGTCTCGTAGCTTCTGCATGAATTCATCTCCACTGCTAAGCCCGGATACATCAGCATAATGGAGAGAGCAATAGATTTTATTTTGAAATCTTCTGGCTCGTTGGATGTTTGAACCAGCCAGTCGAAGACCACAGGTGTTGCATACAAGACAATCTTCATGGTAAGTGGAACCGATTGCAGTTGTATCAGGAATTGCTATGGCTAGACCATCTTCAAGGGCTTCTTCGCTTGGAGAAGCTGGAGGCCATAAGCCATTTGTCTGATGACTCAGAATAGGCAGCTCGCAAATAAAACAAATGGAAGACATCGAGCTGCTTGAGGGATTCAGGATGAGGCCGTTTTACGATCACTTTCAGACAAAATAATTTCTAAGATGAGAGGATAGTATTCCTTAATGGGGTAACTTTAAATGTGCGGTTCGGTTATTGGTATAATACTTTTTGAAACACAAGATTTCTCACAGGGTTTTAGCTGAAATTTGAATGTAACATAAATTTTAGGCATATAAATTTTATTCAAATTTGAAACAAATGAAGAATATGCTACTTTGCATTTAGAATATGGTAAGTGGTTTATGCTTTTTTCATGCAAGGTCTTAGATATGAAATAGCTCTTTCTCTCATCTACAGAATAATATACTCATTTCTTTGCTTTTCTTTACAAAAATTTCCATTTTGCCGGTAACTGAATATCATCCAGAAAGATTCCTCCACAATTGCGTGGAATTTTCTCATAGTAACTTTCCTTTCCTCGAAAGGCATCCCCACTATTACCTAAAAATAATGTAAAATAACATTTTAAAACTTCGAGGCATACCAGAGAATACGAAAAAAAATACAAGATGCATGTGTATTATCTTTTAAAACTTATATTTATGCTAATAACTTTGAGGAACATAAATTCAATATTATAAAAGATCTTATGAAATAAAACTAATCCTGATATTACATAAAAGGTTATTAGAAATATGAGTTATATATAAAGAAATATTTCGATATTGCTTATATATATCAATTGATTCATTGATTGTTTATAAGCATCATATTTTGAAGCTACATGTGTACTATTGATAACGGACCTATTAGTTTTAAGCCGCAGTCAAATGAAGAGGACAACTCTTGAATTGTCTTTTTCAAACTTCCCCACCTTTCCAAAATGATTATTTTGAACCTCGACAGATTTAACATTTAGCAATTGCTCTACTCGACTGATAATAGAATGTTCATATAAATAAGGTGTTTGATAACAGTGTCATTATCTGTAAATACTATAATACTATTGAAGCTTTATGCTCAATAAGCCTTTACAAAATAAACATATATATATATATATATATATATATATATATATATATATATATATATATATGACTCAGTGTATAGGAAAATTACAGGTGAAGGTTGACTAGTCACAAAACTTTGTTTAAACCTGCAATCTTGGTTCCTAAGGCCAAGAGTTTGTTATTGTACAACTGTGGCTAATATTGTTTACTGTCTTGACTGGTTGTTCTTAGGTTTTTTATATTTATTTGTATATTATATATATATATATATATATATATATATATATATATATATATGCAGTTGTCATTGTTTCGACTGTCTCTCACTGTGTTGCACAGTGCCAGGTGCGCTCACGGTGGTGTCTTGCACATTTGACATGGAATCTCACACAATGGACTATAATTATTTTTAGTGGTGATATCCGTTTCAAATTGAACATTGACGTTAAGTGAAGACGTGTCTGGAGACGCCGAGGACAGAGGAAACTCAACTGACTGTCATCCATCACAAAATCTAACAATTTTGCTGTAAGAATCAATTTTATTATATAGCCAGGTACCTCTTCAGCTGTTAACCCTGATACCCTTACAACAGGGTGATAAGTCAACAATAATTAACTACAAGTAGGTTTTCAACGTTTCAAGGTTTACTGGGCTTACATTTCAAGAGAATAAGGCTCTATCGCAAACGGCATGCTTTTCTACGGCTTATATTTCCTGGACATCTAACACTAGACCTTTTGCAATAGAACTGGTTTGGAATGGGATGAGAAGGCATCTCCAACCATCCTTGGACCGCAGAGTTCTAATTCAACAATCAGAATGCATATGACAAACCGTCTCACAGGTGGATATCTGCCAATTCTAAGAGTAAATACCCAGCCTAATATCTTGCAATTGGGCGAGTAAGTGTAAATATACATATAAATATCACTGTACAGGAAAATAAAATTTTATAACTTTAAAACGCTCCTTTTTGTCTTGATCTTTCATTTGTTGTTCACCACATCACGCACTCACAAGAAACATTCCTTATCTTAGTTACAGTTAGCTTGGACTAGTTTTAAACAATCAGAGTAATATATAAAACTAAATTTACATTTACTATTTTTACGAAAAATTATCAAAACATCAATATAACTGTATAAATAATAAAATGCATTTCTACATCGTTGTGTGTATCTCTTTGTATTTTTATAGGAATAAAACCGCGAGAGAATTGCCAGCTCATGTTTCGTCAGTCATTTTATTGTGGTTCAGAATTACTAGGTCCGTCTCCAATAACCCTCGTGTGGCTTCTGAGTGCCAAATCCAGGCAAAATCTACTCTATATGTTTATTAAAAGAAATATTCTGGATATTTTTTAAAAGCCACGAATGTATACCTATATGGAGGAGGCTATCAAAACTCTGTTAGATAAATATATGTAGGACATTTTATTCTAAAGCAGCTATCAAATATATTATGCGTTTGGAGGCATTTGAGGAATTCAGATATATAATATTACCAGTCGGACAACAAATTAAAGGGTTGTAAAAATTTTTTTATAATAGTTTATATTCATAATGTGCGGTACCGTTACTATGTATCATTATGAATATAATTATTGCTTAATGATCGACAACCATTTGAACAATATTTCAATACCCAATTAGTGATAGGGAAATAAATAAACGCGCATTTGTGCATTTTATGAGAAATTAAGAACGGTCATCAATAGTAAATGGATCTTCCACGATGCAACTAGGATAAATAATCAATGGACAATTTCATAACTTTCCTTCTTCCTAATAGTTTTCTTACCAAACTATCCATATGAAGCTTCCAATAGGGATTCCTCTGACCACTGAGATAGATTTCTATTGATTTCGATTTGTCTCATGCAATGATTGTTCAATTTTGTGAGAAATGGCTTTCATCTCTCGTCTTATAGAATCCGCGCCAACGGCTTAAGATCCATTGACCCTTCCGCTCTTTTCGGTTCAACCTGTTAGATATCCTACACAAACGTGACTATTTTTACGAATTTGTTTACGAAACTTTCTTGTGATAGTTAACTTTCGCTTAGGAGCTTTCTCGAGAGGAGTATGCCCACTTGCATTTGAAACGTTCACTGTTGAATGTCATTTAAGCTTAAGTTTCCACCCATTTGCCTTTGAGAAAATGCCATGAGGATGTTGACCTTTGCTACATTCTTAATGATCACGAACTCCTCTAAGCTAATATGCAGTTTGCATCGCGTCAGAATAGGAATTCTTTCGATCGATCGAATTTCTTTGAGAAGCTTTTGGATAAGAAGGCTATTTTTAGCGCAGTTGTTCTCAGGTGTAAAATTGTGCTATACAACAACACATAACTATAAATTTCACAAAGCATCTCATATTTACTTAATTGAAAAAATGTAATGAGCTTTATTTACTTTACTATAAGAATTCAATTACATATACTAACAATTGACTGTTGAGGATTATGGTACCTCTTCTCAGCAAACTAAAATTCCAGTTTTTATCCTTTGGATCTTTGTTAGTCTTTATTAGAATGAATACTTCTACTTTACATGGTAAATTATGGAAGTAGTTAAATTATTCAAATAGTTAAAATTCAATTATAAATATATATATATATATATATATATATATATATATATATATATATATATATATATATATATATATATTTTTTTTTTTACACAAACTTACATAGATTTATCGCTTAGTAAAATAGTTATATCACTTTCTCCACAATTGTAGTACAAAATAAAAGAATGTCATGATACAACTTCTGTATTTTCGAATGATCTATTGATGGAAATAACTTCCGATATATATCAATTTGGCAATGAGATCTCATCTTTTTTTAAAAAAAATTATGAAAGAATCTCTAGCTTAATCTTAAGACGAAATAATTTAAAATTTACTAATATATTTTTAGCAACATATTTTGCGATTAATAATTTCAAGATCAAACTGTACAGTAATTTACCTAAAATCTACAATTAAACGAATGAAGAAATGTATAAATATTGATTGCTTGATACTTACTTACAATATTTAAAAGGATTTTTCCTTTATTTACTTTTAATATTAATTCCTTTCCAATCGAGTAATTTTAAATAGTAAGGTCAATTTCGTTTATTTCTTTCGAAAAAGTGAAAAGAATCCCCCCCTGTTAACGCAATTAACTTATGAAGTTAGTGCATTTTTAAGGAAAATTCTTCCGAGTCGATGATGCATGGAAAGTGAATTCTCTTTTCATCTGTAATTAGCGCATATAAAATGGGATCGCGGTGGCCATGAGGTTCCGGCTACGAACACATAACTGGTGGAATTTCAGTCAAATCTTGCTTTCGAATACTGGTGTCACTAAATAACTTAAATAACTGTCATGTGTTAGAGGCTGATGCACGTTAAAACTGCCAAGGCTTAAAATCCTCGTGTGAATGAGGAAGTTTAAAGAATGGGCTGTCAGCTTAGGTGTCGTCCTCGTCACTTGAGCAATATTTTAAGTAAAATGGTCCACAATCAATAGTCCGAGTGTAGTTTCGTGGTGGGAAATCAATACATAAGATATAAATCCGTAATAATACATTTTTAAATGCTCAAATAAATCAGGATGGAACATTAGATTTTAATCAATATTGAGAGAGAGAGAGAGAGAGAGATTTCAAAAATAAGAATGGCATAAAAAAGGGGGGGTTATAGATTCTACAAAATTCTTAAAATACTAAAGACTGTGTTAAAATTGGACTCATAATATATTTTTTATGAATAAAAATGTTATTTTTAAGTTACGAGATCCTCAAGTACGCGGCGCAGTATCTCGTAATGATACATATTCATACAAACTGTGACGCAAATTAGCAAAGATGCGGTGGACCGGTGCATCTAACTGTGTGTACCTTTCTCGATACAATCTTTCTGCTGTTTGTGCATTTATTTCTGCTGACCCGTAAATAAGGTGCATTACTGGCAACTTGGTGTTTGTAAAACTTTCCATACTCCTTTGTGGATATGACAGTTCAAATGACTGCGGTAATGCATGTCTGTTTCCTTAAATGCTCATGCCAACTGTGGTACCTAGAGCCGAACGAAGACGTTTCCGGCTATGGGTTTCTATGCAAATCTGAATCCTTGCGATGACCCCTACCTCACCTTAAAGTTTGTCTCTGTGATTCTGGGACCCCCTATATATAGAGAGAGATATTATAGGTCAAAAGAAGATGGATACAGTAGTATAATAGCAAACTCTTAGTTTTAGGAAGCTAAAAGTTTTGCCTTCGTTGCAGGGTTAAAAATAATTTGAAGATCAGACGTAACTTTCCCTTATATATATATATATATATATATATATATATATATATATATATATATATATATATATATATATATATATATATATATATATATATATATATATATATATATATATATATATATATATATATATATGCAAGAAGAAAAAGAATAAGTTTCTAGAAATAATTGTTCGGATCGATGAATAGTACTTAAAATACTAGAAAAGTTAGTTTCCAATGTTAAATACCAAATAAAATATTAATCTTCAAACCTAAGCCAGAAAATTAGAAATCTAAATAACAAGTAATATATATATATATATATATATATATATACTAGTTGCATGGCCCGGCTTTGCACGGGCTTTCTCTTTCCCTCATGACGTCAGCAATTATGTGTGTGTTTGTACGCACGCAATGTAAGTGTGTGATTTCTAAAATTATTTCATTAAATTTCCCTTTTTCAAAATTTGTACCACATATTATCGATTTAAGACAGGTTTTTTCCCCCTCCCTCTAGCCCGGCATAACACTGTTTTTTTAGTGTAAAATTACTGTTTCCTCTTCCCCTCTCTCTCACAGATAAAATATAGCTTCAAATTTCGATCTATGACTTTTAAAAAACAAAATTGCATTAGTTAAAAAATTATTAATGTAAAGCAATAAAAAGAAAACGATTCTTTAGTTAGCTTAAAAATGTCTCTGAAATGTATTATTATCCAAAATAATAGACAATGTACTTTTTTAATTAACAAATAATTAATTTAGTAAGGAATTAATAGAAATACTTTTAAAACACATACACACACAGATATATATATATATATATATATATATAAGCGTAGATATATATTTACATGTACTGAAAAAAACATTCAAAAAGTAAAAATACTAAATGATAAAAACATTTTGATATTTTATTTTAATTTCATAGTTTTCCTTCCACTGTCATAGTTACAAATTTTGTGTAATGAACGCTTAAAATAGTGTAAATAATTTATATCAGGAAGCGTAATACATTAATATTACTTTTTGTTGTATTTATTTTATGTTAAAATCTTGCCACCACCTCTCCCTTCGAAATATAGTTTTATTATGAAATATAAACAGTGACGACACTGATGAAGGGAATAAATGAAAAGCGAAAGCGCACTGAGGCATGGTGTAGACAAAACAGAAGGGATAAAAAAGATAGATGAATGCTGTCACGGGCTTTTTTGCAAATGGCAGAATTTTTTCCTACTTTCTTGACAATTGTCGTTATATTTTGAAAACTTCTCACAATATCTTTATAAATTTTAGCCTATGTGTTATTCTGATGTATTAGCTATATAACTGTAAAGTTTCATTAAAATCCATTCAGTTGTTTTTGCGTGAAAGACCCACAAAGATACTCACAAACTTTCGCATTTATATATATATATATATATATATATATATATATATATATATATATATATAAATAAATTAGAGTCAATTTCTACTAAGGCCAAAACAAAGAAAATTTTTATTTTATTTGCATTTTATTAAATAATTACAATTGATATGAATATATATACATATGACAGAATAATCACACGATGAAGTGGTAAAACACCTTTTAAACTAACATTAAATTTTTTTTAACCACATTAAATTTGTTATTATATTTTTGAATAAAAGTTGAATATAAATAGGTAAGAATTTATCTTAAAACCAATGTAAAAGGAATACTGAGGTCTAACTAGCATATGATTATTCAGGTTAAGCTGAATCTTCATCACAAATTTGACAAAATTGGTTTAATCCAATGATGCTGCCATCTAAAGGAATAATATCGATTGAGAGAAATATATCTCTTAAACTATAGTTAATTAATCAAATTAAATTAATAACTAATATTAGAAAAACTGTATAATATCAAGCATCCTCCACTTACAATTTTAAAAATTGTATTTAAACTTCAGTGGATGAATAAAAAATTGAAAATTTGAACAAGATATATAAGTAAATATATATAGGTAAATAGATATAGAGAGGGAGAGTATGAGAGGGAGAGAAACCTATAACAGTAGGAATTGAAAAACAGAAAATTTTTAAGACAATATATTACAGAAGAACAATGCTTCAAAAATCAAGAGCCCCAAACTATTTTATGCCAGTATGTATATCAGAAGCAGATATGCATTTGTAATAAAAAAAATTAAAAACATGAAAGTTAGAATTTTTTTAAATTATCGAACACGAAATTAAGCAAATTGTTATCGAAAAGAGATGCTTATTAATTCAGAACTCTTTCGAAAAGTTAGGAAGCTGAGCAATCTCAAACTGATACAGAATTAATAAGTAATATTTTAATATAAAATTTAATCACGGAAAAAAGTTCTTGCAATTCTGAAGAAAAAAATAAGGCTTTTAATATTAAAATTTAATGTTTTTATATATCATATGAAATTCAATTTTTTTTCTGTTTTTTTTTTGTAGCGCACTGATGGAAAGAGGTTAAGTATTTTAAGAAACTGTGAAACGGGCTCACGCGTCTTTTCTTTAACATGACCTTTGGGTTCTTTGGGGCCAGAATTAATGGCAACTCTTTTCCAACCATATCCAAGAAGTGAAGCGCGAAAGAAATATGCAAATTAGGAAGCTTTTAAATATCAGAACTTAGAGTAAGCGGGATGGCAATTAGAGGAATGTAAACATAATCCAGGGTTCAACCGAGTTAGGTTAATTCAGTATTATATAAATTGTGTGTTTTGCCACCGTAGATTCTCTCACAAATATTATTATAATCTCATTTGTTAAAAGCTTAAGTTCAAAATCTTAATAAAGATATATTAAGATTATGTTTACGTGTTGTTCTTCCGTTAATTCTACACCTCTAGCTCACGCTGATAATGAAAGAGTTGTCCACCCGAGGGGGGTTGATATCGCAACTGTGCAATTCGAAAAAATAAAGATTTTAATTCTTTGCTCACGAATGCATATTAATTTTCAAAAGGATCTTTATCTTATAATTAATTGATTGGTTAACGTCGCACTCGAAGCATTAGGGGTCATTTCATATTTAAAACGATAGCACAAATTTGACATTTTATAAAGGATTTTTATTTTATAAAGGATTGATTCACTTCGAGTGAGTGAATATTAACGTTGCACTGTTCAGATACACGAGGATTTTGGGGACGTCATTTTGAACCAGGGTCAAGTGACAAATGGATTAGGATGCGACTTTCCAAACTACTCTTCCATGTCAACATGAGGATTTAACATAACTTCACGGTGTGTCTTTAATGGTACCATAACCGGTGGAATTTTTCAAAGTTCTCGTATCATACTTCATTATGCCACCAAGCATATTCTATAGATTCTACCGATTGTCGGGAACACAAATAAAAAAGGAAAAAGAAAAATGTAAAAAATAAATTAAAGAATAAAAAATTATAGCATTAAGGCTGTTTTCTGTTAATGTTAAAGAATAGGACCCGAATTAGGCACATTTTTTTCAGATATAAAAGAAATGAAAAATTAATGTTATATTCTGGCTTCACTATCCCTTAGAGAACAACTTATTTTATCATTCTTCACTTTTTTGACAAAGCTGGGCCATTTCTTCTGGTATAAAATGTGTTTCGCGTTTTTTCTCTAATACCGTAATGTTAAATGAGCTGTCCTTTCACGTGTTAAAATGAAAAAAATAATACTCAAAAAGGAACATTTTGAAATTTTAGAAACGCTATATTGTCAATAGATGTATGAATTATAATGGTGCAAATTTTCATGAAAATTGATGCGTTTTTCTATCTGAAAATGTGCTTCGCGTTTAGTTCAGGCTCTCGTACTTTTGCCGAAAACAGCCTTAATTAAAAAGATAAATTATAATAACAAATACTAAATTAAATAACCAGAAATACTATATAACAGTATTTATATATTACTGCATACATAGGATTATAATCAATCAAAGGGTGATGGAAGGGTTCCGGACACATAGACCTCCCCCCTCCCTGTGGACGCCACTGACCCTAACTGTAAACCATGAATTGACAGAAACAACGTTTTCCAGTCTACTTCCCTCTTTGTGTTTTCCGTACAGCGCAAAAATACAATGAATTCATAACAATTTAAGCATCAAATCCATGTATATATCCCAAATTTTACAAAGAATATAAAGACAAGCAGAAATAGAATTCGAGAGCAGTAGTGCAGAAAGACATTAATATAACTCCTTCGAGATGTGTAATTTTTTAAAGGGAAGCAATGTAAGAAAAATAGTATTTTTTAGTTTTAATGACTAAAAATTTTCTTTCAATCTTTATTTTCATTATTATAACAGTGCTGTTGAACGTGTACAGAAACACATTATGATTAAAATATTGAAAACTATAAAACGTTTGTAAATAAATAAGATGTAAAAACAGAGTATCACTGAAATGTTTCTCTTGCTTTCTACATATTCACTCTATAGACTATTTTTACAAAATTAAAAGGGTATCTTTGTTCTGTACTAT
Organism: Trichonephila clavipes; assembly: GCA_019973935.1. Taxonomy (NCBI): domain Eukaryota; kingdom Metazoa; phylum Arthropoda; class Arachnida; order Araneae; family Nephilidae; genus Trichonephila; species Trichonephila clavipes. The sequence continues at coordinate 159,037 of BMAU01017112.1, read as the reverse complement.
TTAAAGAATTTATCACAGTTTTCAACTTTTTCTGATTTCTGCGCAACTAAATTAATTTTGTTTTGAACGTTAATAAGAATTAAACATATTTATGTACGCCACTGTTGCAGTGAGTGAATAATAACGTGGCACTATTGAGCTACTCGAGAGCTTTTGGCGATAGACCTCGTCATTTAGAGCCATGGTCCAGTGATGAGGATGATACCTGAGCTGGAACCTAACTTCCACACCACACCAACGGGAGGACGTTTGAGATTTATCGTGTATCGCCCCACTACACGGCGGGTTTTCAGCGTTACTAGGTTCGAACTCATGACAAGCCGGCCACGAGTCCTTTACCTTTGACCACTAGGCTTCCACGGCGAGTTATAAGCTAAGGACCTTAGGTATTTGGCTTCAACGTTTCAAGAGATCGTATGTTGAAAACCATTGCTTGTAAATTGAGCCACTTTCAATGAAAAATATATAGAGCTGAATAAACTGTCAGTTCATTGGATGGAGAAAACAAAAACAGTTTCGCTTCGCCCCAGAAGTTAGATGACATATTAACGTCAAAGGTCTCGAATTTAAAGTTGTTTGATATTAGACAATACACCCAGCCATCCGGTTTTAGAACATCCTACGTGTAGTTTTGATTTTTTTTTGTCGCCTATTACTACATTATTGATGCAAACGTTAGATTAAGGTACATATATACGAAAGACATATTTTAAACATACTATGTAAAAGTGGATAAGTTTTGGACAAATTGAACGAAGAAATACTCAGACATTGATGTTCAAAAGAGATTTTGAATTATGAATCGAACTGAATAGCGCCAGCTGAATTAAGACCAGAATGTATTAAAAACCAATAATTTCGTCCTCGCCTAAAGGGACTGAATTTTCCAACACACAATTGGTGGAGGAAGAATTTGATGATCAGTCGTTGGAAGATTATTAGTAGATAAAGCCCTAAACGAAGTTGAAATAATAGAACCCGAAGAACATTGAGATAAGAACGACGAAGAACCTGTTCTAAATGCAGATTAAATTGGTCTTTTACTGTGGCCAGGTTAATCATTTTATTAAAGATAATCCTAACGAGGAATGAACTGGGAGGTTTCAACGGGATCCGAAGTCCTCTTAGAAAGAATTATACAATGGTCAAGACAAAACTATTCATTCCACTGAAATATCGGCTCTACACTTGCTCGAACTTGTCAGAAAGTAACAGCGAATAAAATATTTTTATTTTTAACTCATATTCTTTTGCCTAGTTTTTGTGTTTATTAATTCCTTCTTTTCCTTTCAATTGCTAATTTGCTTCGAATGATACGTATACGATCCTTATGAAATATAAAATGTGTTTAGATCAAAACTTGTTGAAGATAAAAAGTTTACGGTCACGGTTTACTGTGTTATTTGTGCTGATTTCTTAGAACTGGAATCCATTCCATTTATCCATAGATGCAATATATTTTTTTACACCAATTACCAACATAAGATATATATATATATATATATATATATATATATATATATATATATAATGTAAGGATAATTAAATTAGCTTAAAAATTAAATTCCCTATTTAGCACTTAACTCATATTTTTTTTTTTCATTTCAGCTTCAAGTATCAAACTAATCCACCATTTATTTTTTCCGAACATATGGCCTAGCCAATAACATGTCTAATTCCAGATCATTAGATTTAATAGTCCATATGTCGGCATTAACTTTCAAGTACACTCATAAAATCCGCGATACTTATCACATCTGCTTTTTAAGTGGTAAAGCACTTAGATTTCACTTTGGCGTTCTTTTTCTCTCTTCTCTCAGCGTCAGAGCTTGTATAGATTTCATCGAATAAAAATCCTCTTTTTAAAAATTAAGTCTGATTCTGACTTCGAAACATGTCAGAATTAAAGCTGGCAGGATTTACCTACTAATGGAGTTCGAAAAATTTAACTTAAATTAGTTTTTAAAGTTAAAAGAATTTTTTAAAAAAATGAACCCAAAGTATGCCAGCTTTCGAGAATAATGCTGTAAATAACGATTACGGGACTCCATCAAACGATATTTCTCTCTTTGCTGAAGACGTCGGGTTGCCGGAATTAAAAATGGTACGGAAAAAGAAGAAACGCGATTTTTGATACCGAGAAGAAACCTTTTTTACTGCCGAACGATACTTCTGTCTTTGCTGAAGAGGCCAGCCAGATTGCCATGAATGAAAGAAACAACTTTCGAATATCGAAAAAAAATAAGAGAAGTTTGAATCCCCGTGAAGAAAGACGGTAGCTCCTTCCGCCAGAAAAAAAAAATCTTCTTCGCCGTCAAGTCTCTGTACAATGATATCGAGAATTTGAACAACATCGCGAATACAACAGTGCAGTACCAACATCTAAAGAAAATTAAATAAATAAAATTTTACTAGTGGAAATCACACAAATGACAACATGTGGATTGCCGTTCACCAAAAATTTCTGTCGCTACGAAATAAAGGTCAGTGTAATAAATAGTTTTCGTTTTAGTAACATTGAAGTGATTGAGTTTTGCTTAAAAAGATTTTTCCAAAAAGAGTAACATAATATAATATTTAACTTTTATAGTATATTTTTGTGTTAATATTGAGAAAGCAGAGTGTATGTGTTTTATTATACAAAATTTTGAGGAAATTTTAATGTACTCCTCATTATTTTATTTTAAAATGTCGAATGAGTTAACATTTATGATAGATATTGGTGTTTTAATATTGAAAGATATAAATTAAGTTATTAGAGAAATGACTCTAATGTACTAATACTAATGATATTGATTTTGATGAGAAACAAAAATAACGTCATGTTGCATTCTTTTTTCTCCACTGAATTGTTAATTATTTTATTCATCAGTAACTTTATTGCTTGTCATTTAATTTTTTTTTCATTTTGAAATTGTGTGTTCTGATGTACTGGCCACATATCAAGATTCACTATTTTCTCGAAATTTTCCTTATCTAAATTTAAAATTAATTTAAAACTTGAAGCTTATATTTGGATATTATACAGTGGATAAAAGAGAATACAATCATTATAATTTTGTATATGTCTCGAAACATTAAGAGGACAAACATGTTTAGTTTGATATGTACATCTCTTATCGTTTTCTTATCAGCATCCCTGAACATCTGTGAGTTGATCACATAGATTTCTCAGAGAGATGTGTTCAAAAATAAGTAGTGTGATACAGTTTATATTAGTGAATGTGTGATGTGAGAGAAAGAATTTTATCTATGAAACGAATTTTTAGAAGGTTACGGAGAGATTCAAAATAATTGTATGCGATATTGTTAAATTACAGTGAATATTGTGAAAATTTTCATAAATAGTAAAGGTGATTAAAGAAGTGAGTCCACTTTTCCGACTCAAAAATAATAAAAAAGAGCTCTTATATTCTTATATTCTTATAACTGTCATATTCTTTTATTCCTATATTCTTATAATTCTTATATTCTTATATTTTATAACGCATACGAAATAAAATATTGTTTATTGTGTTGAATAGTGCATATAAGTTGTGTGTTGTACACCGTTTTCATATTATTAATAATTTCATTTCATTAGTGTCTATATTTTTTTTTATCTTTTTAAAAATGTGTTTCATATATACAAAATTTAATGTAACAATGACGCCAGAGTAGATCTTTATACAAAATTATTATTTTAATATTTGTATGATATGTATTTTTATATTTACTATCTTAGTGTTTGATATGATATTATTTTCCAATATAAAATTTTTTTTGAATACATTCTCTGCTAGCTATAATACGAATCTATTATTATGAAGGAATAGGAGGAAAGGCGAGCTCTTACTCTGGATGACGAATAGATTTGAACAAGCTAATCTTCAGTTATATGTACGGAAATTCATTTTTATCAATTAATATTTTGGAAGTGTCATTACTGGGTTTATTGTCATAATTTCGTTTATTTTAGAGCATTTTGATTTTTGTATTCCTATTACTTAAATATTTCTACTATGTGCAATATGCGTTTCCAAATTATAATTATGTATTATTTTGTTTTTGTTTAAAATTGATTAAGTTTAAAGAGAGAAAAAACACGCAATGACTACTTTTTGAAATTGGGGGGCAAATGTAAGTATAATTAAATTAGATTAAAAATTAAATTCCCTATCTAGCACTTAACTCATATTTTTTCATTTCAGCTTCAAGTATCAAACTAATCCCCCATTTATTTCTTCCGAACATATGGCCTAGCCAATAAACATGTCTAATTCCAGATCGTTAGATTTAATAGCCCATATATCGGCATTAACTTTCAAGTAGACTCATAAAATCCGCGATACTTATCACATCTGCTTTTTAAGCGGTAAAACATTTAGATTTCACTTTGGCGTTCTTTTTCTCTCTCCTCTCAGCATCAGAGCTTGTATCGATTTCATCGAATAAAGATCCTCTTTTTAAAAATTAAGTCTGATTCTGACTTCGAAACATGTCATATATATATATATATATATATATATATATATATATATAAATGTTTAGGAAGGAAAAAAACATTTTCAAATAAAATTCCTCTTAGTGCAATGAGAGCGATATGCAACCCTAATGGACGCAGGAAAATCCCCCGTGAGAAAAGCTGTGACGTCATAAGAATCTCTATTCCTTGCGGTCTCCAGAACAGTAAGGGAAAAAGAAAGTAAATGTCAAAAAGCTAGGAAAGCGATTGTTAGATTCTTTAAAGATCAGGACGAGAGAAAACCGAATGCGCTCAGATCAGTTGGAGAATTAGTTTGGTGGCATAAATGCTGTAGTCGTCCTGGGGTCAACTTTTTACTCAACGTGGAAATATATATGTTGCAGGAAAATGTTGAAATTAGGGCTTTCATCAAATCCCTAAGAGAGATGATCCATTCACGGACGATGTTAAAATAACGTATCTTTTATGTCATTTCCCTGATGTAAGTAAGTGATTGGATCAAATTCCCGAACTATTTTAGAGAAATGATGAAATGGACAAGTCAGCATTTGTAGAGCTCTGTTTTCGCTTGTTTTCTTCTCCACGCCAGGCAGCGCCGGGCTTCTGATGTGAAAAAAACAAAATGACCTAAATATCATTTTAGTTATATTCTTTGCATTATTATCTTTCAATTCATATATCACTTTTGTGTGCCTGAAAATTAGGAATTGGACAATAATTGAAAAATGTAAGCAAAAAAATCAGGGAATTCGCTCCCTTTACAGATAAAAAAAGCTTTTTGATAATAAAAAAAAGGTATTTTAAGAAGGGAAATAATAACTGAAAAAAAGGTGTTACAAATAAAGCAGGATATTGCTCAAGTACTACATTAATGTATAATTTTTTTAAAAAAATGTTTGAAATTCTACTACGAATATCCTTTTTTTAAAAAAAAATACCAGCTTTAATATCTAATTATTTTGTTAATTAATTTAGAATAAATAATTCGTTATTCAAGGATTATTGTTTTATTAATTACTCTACTTTTAATCATGCACCATATTTACTAAATGAACACTTTTAAACTCTTAACAATATTTTTTCATCATTTCACTGAAACAGGTTAGAGATTTGATCAAATCACTTACTTTCCTTAGAGAATTCACCTTACAGAGTTTATTTTAACATCTTGCGTGAATTGATCATCTCCGTTAGGGATTTGATGAAATCTCTAATTTAGTCATTTCCCTGCGATATATATTCTCCCTAAATTGTAATCCCCTCTTTAAATTTCTTAATATAAGCTTAAATAATATCTTCTACAAATAAATAATTTAAGAGGATAATATTTTAAACTGTAACTATGTACTGCGTTTTAATGTATTTATTGTATTTTCATTTATTTTTAAATCTATTAATTTTTAACGAATAATTAAAGTAATCAAAGATACTGTTGGACGCTAACAATTACAATTTTTTCATATGCAATTTTTTTGTATAACATAAAATTAAGTTGTATAAAAATTTTATAATAAAAGTACATAATATATTTTTGATGTATTAAATTAAAATATAAAAAAGCAACTAAAAGAATTTACAAAACTTATTAAACTCTTTAAAATTTATAAATACGCTTTTCTTACTTTTTCTTATTTTAAATTCTAAATTTATTTTACACCATTTAATGAAAATAAGCATGCATCCCTTCCAAAATATGTATTTATCAAACATTTCATTTGAAGGTCGGCTGGGAATCTCATTTTTTAAAATAAGAGTTACAGTTGTTTTATGCTGTGAAGACTATTTGCTCTTTTGAGATGAAATTAGCTTGATTGTTGTTTTTGGGAGAGGAAAATTATACTTAACATTTGTTTGATTCCATCCAATATGCGTGCGGTAGTTTTGAACCAAAAAGTAGATATTTTCCATCAATATTTTATTTTTTTCCTCTTCACTCAGTTAAAATATGTTATTTGAAAATTAGTAATTATTCATAAAATTAATTATTATTAAATTACTAATTGTAAATAATAAATTTTAAAATTAAAAATGGAATATAACTTATGAATATTGCAAGCAAGTTCACCGGAAACTATATGGAAAAAAGTGTTAAACTATAAACAACACATGAAATTATATGTCTATTTTACTCAGATTTAACATAAAAGGGGGGGGGGAACGACATTTTTCTGCAGAAAATAATTCAAAAACATTTTATGACATGTCATCCTCTCGTAGGATTTCGCAGAACATTCCGCAACATAATGTCCCAAAAGCGGACAAGTTTTTCACTGAGAGTTTCTTGCAACTCAAAAGAAAATATATTTTACCGAAAAAGAATTGTACTCACCTGCTTTCAATATGAATCCTCTGCTGCTTGTCGGTGTGTTAAATATAGCTCTAGGTCCTTCTATTTATTTTAAAGAACTGTCGAACTCCTCAGTTCGCTCTCTAACTAAGTGACAAACCGGAGTTATGCGCTGGTTGCTTATTCGATAACTCTTCAAATTTTCTCGGGGGTCGGACGCATGCGCCGAATCCCAAACTATTTCTCTTGGCGAAAGGGACTGGCGCCTGAAAGAGCGCTTTCCTTTCAGTCCTAGAGGCTTCTCTTCAGATCTCATCCAGACGGCTGACTTTCGCCTAATACTTCTGGCACTCCTTTACCGACCGCGCAACGAGTAGAAGCGTACATATTTTGTTCCTATTTATGTGTATTGAATAAGGTTTGTGCAGAAATTAATTGCTACGTTTCAAAGGAAATGAAATGTAGCGGAAAGTCGATGTCACACATACAACTGCAGGCCGAGTTTCTCTACCTTCGTCTCCGCTCTTAGTAATAATTTCGGATTTTTAAAATTAATTTGAGTATGGGGGAAATAACTTTGAATAGTTTTACCTTAGAGAAGCGAAATATTTGTATTAAGTCGACATGAAAGCCAGGTTCTTCGTTGTCATGGTTACATGTAACGCAATGCTGTGCTTAGATCAATATCCCGCTCGCTTCATCCCCTAGGCAGAAAATTCTGAAATAACAAATGTTCCAAAAACATCAAAAATATATTGTATATAATATAACATTAACGTATATATAAATATATATATCATCATATTTATGTATCACTAAAAACGAGCATGATATATATTTGTATTAACACTAGAACAAAGACTCGGTGCACATGCATGCGAATACGTATATAGGTGTGATTATATACATCTAACATAATACAAGTTTTATTCGCTATCTGTTGCATACATTATGACTTGTATGTCATTATGTTAGAGCTAAATAATATTCCTCAATATACAGAACCCCAATCTAGATATTCTCATTTGCATATATATATATATATATATATATATATATATATATATATATATATATATATATGTAATAATTTCCTCTAGTATCCTTTTTGTTAAATTTTTGTATCAATATTTAAACTAACTTTAATTCTTTAGTTTAAAAATAACACTGTAATCTTAATCGTAATCGGCTAGTCCGAAATCCCTGTCCCGCCCGTTCTATCCAATCAGAACTACTATTACATAATAACCACTGCTAGTATAAAAGTCAAAATCTTGTGTAATCGCTCCTCTCTTTTTGTCTGCTTGCCTTCATCATGTAAAAAAGTAAATAACTGCAACTCTGTGTCTTTGTGTTGTGTCCGTCAAGATGTCGTTTCTGTTATACGTGCCTGCTTACGTGTTTTTAACGAATAGATGTAAAATAAAAAGAACTTGACCAGTTACGCTATGTGTGCTTTAAAGTAAAAGATGAAACTCAATTCTAAAGATGTTCTCAATAAACCAGATATGACAACAACCAACACCGGCCAACGCTACTACAATACGTTATATATATATATATATATATATATATATATATATATATATATATATATATATATATATATATATATATATACAGAATTTTATAAAATGATTATTAACATATTGTAAATCCTACAAAACAAAGAATGGATAAATAATGGATTTGAAAACTTAGAAAAACCAACCAAAATATAAGTAAACATATGAAAAGTCAATTGACCAAAAAGAAAAATTATTATGTTTAGTATAAATATGATTAAAATACAGTGCAAATACAAAATATCTAATTCACATGTACCTCAGTACATATATTGTAGTTAAAGAAATTTAATACCAAAACATATTAAAACCTGTCGAATACAAGAGAAAGCATTGAATGAATTACTACGTAACATTATTTATTACAACAATAGTTATAAGAATCTTTCTAGTATCTTGTAGTATCTCAAATTATGCAGTATCAATCTATTCTAACATTAAAAGTGGTGATATATATATATATATATATATATATATATATAAACGGTGAAGCTGTGACGTTAGGCGTGCTAAGCTGTAGAGAACGAATTCCCCACCCTACGCGGCCTTATCGGCAGAGCTATGCCTCCGCAGGACATAGTAGCGGAGAGCCTCACCCGCCAGCTTTTCACGAACTGAGCCTTGAAGTCCATGTGGGAGAAAAACACACTATGACCGGTTCATGTAGGAATTGTGTAGACTTTGTGGGCATGATGGGACTTTCTTTTGACTTAGTAAATATCCACACTTAAGGCTACATGGTACCCTTTTTCAAAAAAAAATTTTTGGAGACAGTTACAGTAAAAATAATTGTTGTTTTATATATAGATTATATTATTAAGCTGATTCTGTATGCAAAAAGTCAGTTTGACCAGCCATTATTTTACAATTTTAAAAAACTCTTTTTTCAAACTCTTATAAAATACTCAATTTTTAAATTTTTTTAGTAATTTTAAATTATTTATGATTCTTAGACTATTACAAACAATATTTAGTATGGTTTTGAAAATTTATTCGCTTGTTGATTTTTAATAATTATTTTTCTAGAAAAACCTGTAAAAAACACGAAAATTTTTAAAATATCAACTTTAGCATTTTTTAGAAAAATAACTAGAGTTCTCAGCCCTAAATCCATACTAACTTTAATAGAACATACATTTGGGAGTATATACAAAAAAAATTCAAGGCTCTATTTTGAACAGGAAAAAAGCCTTAGGGATTAGAAAACACTTATAAAGGGTGTTTTTTTAGAGGTATAGAACTTTAAATTGCAATAAAACAACGATGTATTATTCGATTGACATGAATTTTTTTTATTCGAAAGATAATCTTGTGGCATTACATTTTGAATATGATTTCTGGCATATGACTGCCATGGCTGGTTCGGATGTAGTCCAATCTGGACGTCCAATTTTCGATGACTTTTTCCAACATTTGTGGCCGTATATTGGCAATAACACGGCGAATGTTGTCTTCCAAATGGTCAAGCGTTTGTTGCTTATCCGCATAGACCAATGACTTTACATAACCCCACAGAAAATAGTCTAGCGGTGTTAAATCACAAGATCTTGGAGGCCAATTCACAGGTCCAAAACGTGAAATTAGGCGGTCACCAAACGTCTCTTTCAATAAATCGATTGTGGCACGAGCTGTGTGACATGTTGCGCCGTCTTGTTGGAACCACAGCTCCTGGACATCATGATTGTTCAATTCAGGAATGAAAAAGTTAGTAATCATGGCTCTATACCGATCACCATTGATTGTAACGTTGTGGCCTTCATCGTTTTTGAAGAAGTACGAACCAATGATTCCACCAGCCCATAAAGCGCACCAAACAGTCAGTTTTTCTGGATGTAACGGTGTTTCGACATACACTTGTGGATTAGCTTCACTCCAAATGCGGCAGTTTTGTTTGTTGACGTAGCCATTCAACCAGAAGTGCGCTTCATCGCTAAACAAAATTCGCTTATGAAAATCGGGAACAACGGCAATCTCGTTTTGGGCCCATTCGACGAATCTACGCCTTGCTTGATGATCGTTTTGATGAATTGCCAAACCAAACTGAGAATAAATCACTTGACAGCTGTTAAATAGGTTGCCATCTTGGAAAGTAATGCCAACTTAAACTTCTATACCTGGAAAAAAAACACTCTTCACCTTCAAAATTAAAAGTCTGAGAAAAACCCATTCAAAGTTTGTAAAGTCGTAAAACAAAAACTTTTAATGCCCGTAAAACTCTAATTTTTTAATGTGTTATTTTCCAATGTGTATGTTCTACATTAAAACACTATTTTTATTAAATATGACTGAAAATTATATTTTTAATTCAAAATATATTTTTGCATAATATTGATAGCATTTGTTAAGACACCAGTTTATTCAGCTTTATCTTAACCTAATAGCTCACAAAAGTTTTGAAACACGAAGCATTTATGTACAAAATAATAATGATAGTAACTTAAGCTAAAAATAGTTCGGTTTGCTCATAAAATTTAATGTTTTTCAGTTTTAAATTGGTCAGTTTAGGAAGTTTTAGCTCTTGTCGTACGACTTTAAAATACTAAAATATAGTACTACAATATGTTTAGTATAATGTAGTTTGGTATACATCAAGGAAATATTCAGTTATTTATGCAGCATTTGAATTCAAAATACTTGTATTCGGAAGTCTAAGTGCACCAAGAAATAATTGTGGGATCCTAACGAAGCTTGGCATGAAGGTACATGTCGGTGACATATGCAAATGATTAGAAATGCAGCGTGATTGTGGATTACGTATATCCGGTAGAGGGAGCTTAAAGTCGTTCTTCGTGGAGTATAAAACAGGTGACCAAAGCCTGTTTGAGTGTGCTGAATCGTTTACAAAGCAAGAGCTGAGGTAGACATGCCTTTACGCCATTTTCGAAGACAATAGGAGCAGCTGTCGCAGTTTGAGAGGGGGAGAAACATCGGCATGATGGAAGTTGGGTGGTCAGATAGACGAGTAGCTCGTCAATTAGGCCGCTCTGATTGTGTTGTGAGGAGGTGTGGATCCGAGAGTTGTCACTAACACAAAGACCAGGCTCAGGACGTCCTCGACAGACCAGTCGTCGAGAAGACCACAACATCGTAAGAAATGCACGCGTACAGCCAACTGCTTCATCGGCCGCCATCTAGGCACAGGTAGTAACTTCACTAGGGGCCCCTGTATCTCCTCGAACCATATGAAGGCGCCTGGCTGAAGGACATTTAGGATCGCGGTGCCCATTACGTGTGCTGCCCTTGACGTCCACCCATCGACATCTTCGTTTGGAGTGGTGCCACGCACGAGTAAACTGGACTGCAGCGGAATGGAACCAGGTCGTCTTTAGCGACGAATCCAGATTCAATCTCGGCAGTGATGACAATCGTGTTCCTGAGTGGAGACCCCGTGGTGAACGCCTCAATCCTGCCTTTGTTTCACAGTGACACACCGCTCCCACAACTGGTGTGATGGTATGGGGTGTCATTGCCTACAATACACGGTCACTCATAGTATTGATCTGTGGCACCATGACAGCCCAGTGGTATGTCAATGACATCCTGCAACCACATGTGTTGCCCCTCATGCAACGGCTCCCAGGAGCCATTTTTCAACAAGACAATGCTCGCCCTCACAAGGCAAGGATGTCACAAGACTGTCTCCGCACTGTTACTATCCTTCCTTGGCCTGCCCGATCCCCAGATTTGTCTCCAATCGAGCATATTTGGGATCATTTGGGGTGGCGAGTTGGGCATCCCACGAGTTTGAACGAACTAGAGGCAAGGTTACAGCAAATATAGAGCGAAATGTCTCATGACATCATACAGAACTTGTATGCCTCAATGTTCAATCGTATTGCATCATGCATTCGTGATAGAGGGGGTTTAACAGGGTATTAAATCCTCCGTTCTTTTGCCTTTTTCTCTGAAATAAATGATCCTTTTTTCTTTGATTTTTTAATGATTTACTTATATCAAAGTAGTCATTACATATGTAAAATTTCGTTTCATTTTGACGACTCCTTCTTGGTGTGCAAATTTTTTTGTCCATGAGTGTATTAGAACATTTAATACAAATCGTAAATAAGCCGCGAAGTCTAATTAAATGCAGCAAAGATGATTTAAAGAACGTGTCACAACGCTTATTTGGCATCAACAAGCTGAAAATCCACTTAAAAAAATGTGCATTAATTTGGCTCTTGCTAATCATATTAGATCATGAAGAAAAACGTTTAGGATTTAAAAACAGCTTTTGCAATGGAAAAAACTTGATTAAAAATCAGATGCAAATTAATTTTTGAGTGTCAGGGACAGACTTTTCTGGATTAATTACCATCTCATTAATTTGTTAATTTTTCCTTCCCGAATTTTACGTCGCGAATAGTAATTTAGTAGTAATAGTAATTAGTAATAAAAAAAATCATAGTAGTAATAGTAATTAGCGACCTTTAAGATTTTGAAAAAAAAATATTTTTAGAATCTTTTACATATTTTGCCTAAAATGTAGAGTAATTTGATCTTCTTAACCACAGGTTGAGTGACCCGCCACAGTTACAATATTATTATAAATTCCAAAGTTGTGTCTGTGTGTGTGTTTCAACAGGTTTTCTGAAGAGCTTATTATATATAAATATTTTTACTATATCTTTTGAATTCTCTATAAGCATTACTTTCTATTCTCAATGTTTTTAGTGTTCTGTTTTTTAATGGTGTCTTTTCTTAACGTACTTTTTTTTACTGATTTTTCAGCACTTCAATTGTGTTTAATAATATTTTTATAGTTCTTACTGTTCACATTTTGTGTCATACACTCTGTAACTAGAGGTTTTTCCCTATTGTATTCATTTTCTTTAAAATTTAATTGATAAACATCTTGTATTTAGAAAGTTATATTCTCGCCTTAACTTAAAACTCATGTGGAAGAGAAAATTATGAATCTTTCAGTTAAGAAAATAAATTCTATTTTCAAGATAATAATTATGAAAAAGTTGAAATAATTTTTAAATTAAACTGCAGTGTTTATTCACTTATTGACATACTCAAACATCTTTGAAAAGAAACATTCAGTTTTATTAAGGCGCTGCAGATAATCTCAATTCTTTTGTTAGAATAACAATTGTTCATTATGCGAATATTCTTAACCTCATTATCTCGTAGTTCCTTGGACTTGCCCTGCTTTGTAGATAATTCTTTTCACGACCAAGATATTTTCATAAAACATAATTAAACACATTGCATCTTTATGTAGGCAATAAAATTTCCTTCTTTTAGTAGCCAAGAATGAGAAGTACACAGAATAAATTACGGTGATTTTCAAGGGGATAATCTTCTCAAATAATCTTTTTTTTTGTTCCCGAATGAATAAGAATGCATCAACAAAATAAATCTAACTCTAGAGTGCATATATATTGTTAACTAAATTTTTATATGATTCTACTGATTATTTTAATTTTCAAAAAATTACTTTCAAATTTCAAAATTTATAATTCTCTTTATTTCAGAATGTGATTGATCCTTATTTTTTGAAATCAAATTTACCTAGTCTTAATTCCTAATCTTTTTTCTTGTCACTTTTTCTAAAATATTTTTATCCTGAATTTTATGGAATTGATAACAGACTTGAATTGATCTTTATATAAGATCCTTTAAATAATTTTAAATGTTTTAAAATTAGTAAATGATCTATATATCCTGTTATGGAGCTTCACAATGGCCTTACGTTGGTATAGGAAGTTAGTTGAAAAAGTAAGGTACCAGCTCAAGTGTTTACTTGACTGTAGTTCGAAATTGCGAGGTCCGTCACCAGTAGTTTTCGTGTTCCGTCGAGGTGCGACTTTAATAAACAAACATTCAATCAGTTATATTTTTTAATTTATTTATCTCATCATTTTAATTTCTAGAAATATTTTTCTTTTCCTTGCAAATTTAGGTGACTACTTTTTAATAATTAATCAGGTTCGTTGGGACTGGTAATTTAACCCCTTTAGCGGTCAATTTTTTTGCCCAGAATGTTCCAAAAAAAGGCCCATTTTTTATTGCATACAACTAAACATAATACTTAAATGGATGCGAAAATGGAAGAATTTTATTTTAATTTTCAATTTTAAAGTTTTCAAGTAAATTTTATATAATAATTGCAGAACACAGAAACTCTTAAATGTTTGCTTTTTATACGTACAATTTGTACGTTATAAAGCATTTTTAATATGTCTTAAAATAATTTCTCTCCTACTTATAGAAAAAATGCTATGCTTTTTGAAAAATGATGGATTTTGTGTGCTATATACACACAAACAATTGGAGTTATACACTGTAATAGGGACAGAGATAATAATTTCCATTTCCATTACTTCTCAAGCAACACATTGCATTGCCAGTGTTCATACACGTTCTTTTATCGAATATTTTCAGGAATCTAAATTTCTGCCATCAATGAAAAATTCCCGCCTTCACCCAAAGAAAATCCCGAAAAAAGTCCTAAAAAACACTAAAAAAACTAATAATATCACTATAAGAATGAAAAGATATGTGCAAATCAAAGATAGAAAGATGAAAATATCAGTGTCCGTACAGCGTACGAGTAAGCCAGTTAAAGGGTTAATCACAAAAAAAAAAAAAAAAAAAAAAAACTCCATTGATGCCCTTACCCATTCATACCGTATCATATTTATTTAGATTCATCTACTGTAGAAGATAAATATATAACAATACTGTAATTAATTTCCAGTAGCTAGTGTTTCTCAGGCTTTAAATATTTGCGACTCAAGATCCAACATCCAACCATAATTTTCATCGCCCCCTCTATACAATAACAATGTATTGAATTTAATAATACTATACTTTGACACTGAAGCTACAATACGACTTTAACCTTTTAAATGCCACCGGCGTATATAAACGTCTCACTCAGCCCAAACTTTAATTGCCCCGGACGTATATATACTTATTTCCGAATTACGATCTTTTCTGTGCACTGCCATGCGTAAAATGATTCCAAAAGCTTTGGAATGCAATAAAAGGAACTTGACAGTGATTGCGAAGTCTTTACTTATTTCAGAGTATTTGTATTCCTTTTCACTCTCCCCTACCCAAATGCCGCGTGCCTACGTGGAAAACGGTGGCAGTGGGGAGCTTTTTTAATCGGCAGTTAAGGCATTAATTTTAAACAGTAGACATTAATAAGATAAGTGTTAATTTGTGTATAGAATTTTTTATAAATGGCAATATCATGGGGTCACTGGGAATTATTAAACTTGTTCGTAGTATTGTTAAATTAATTATAAAATATATCGTGCAGAACTGATACATTTATAAATGTATTATATCAGTGTAATATTTTTTTATTTTTAATTATGTCAGAATGTTCTTGTTTGTTTACTTTTAATAAATTGATATTTTTTTAAATCTTTTATTTTGACTTTTCAGTATTCCCCCCCTCGTACCCTAGAGAGGCGCACCCCACAGTTTGAGAAACGCTGCATTAGCTTCATGGGACTTCATTAAATTTGGGAAGTAAAAAATCTTGATTAAATTTTTAATTTAAATACGAAATGTACGTTTTGAGAAATGCAAAGTGCACTTTCTTTCTCTTCTCTAGAAATAAACAACTGACTTTAACTTTTTCTCAGCCTGAGCAGACTTTGTTCTTATTCGCATCGATTTTGAAACAAAAAACGAAAAAAAAAAAAAATAGATGTTTTCTAAACCATCGTATCCCCACTCGAGTTCGAGAGATCGGGACTTGAAAGCATTGTAAGTCTCGTCTGGGAATGTGTTTTATTCTTCGAAAGGAATTTTTTCTGGAAAATGCTTTTTCCCTTTCAGTTTCTAGTATACGTGAAATGATGGATTCACACCAATAAATTATTAAAAAGGGCTTTTTTATTTTATCGATCGTTCATCCATACAGAGAATTATTCGCATTTTATAAATTCCTCATCCAATTTAAAATTTATTTTACAATACACTTCTTTAACCAAATAAATTGAAAATTTTAGTTGTTGTTGATATTGAACAAATTGAATTAAAGTCATCTGTAAAATATTATTTCTTAAAAGCGTTTATTGACTTTGTTTTTTACGTCATATTATCAATTAGTAAGATGGTTATCTACATTTTTCAGATATTCTGCGTATGAAAATAGAAAAATTTCTCTCTTTATCTGTCTGGGATCCTAACATATTTGATTGATTTGTGAGCATATCGATGCTATAGAATTATGTTAATAAAAAACCGAAGCTGTGTGTGTGTTTCTAATAATAACAGTTTAATAAAGCTATGTCATATATATTTTTCTTTTTAAATACTGAGTGGGATTAAGAAATCATGTAGTATATAGAAAGAAATATGGTTTGCTACGAGACATTATATGAGGGTATTGTTTATTAACGTATCATTTGAAAGCTACACGAAGACAATTAGTGACGGATATCGTAATTTTGAACCTTGACGAAGTAACAGGGATGATCCAAGGGCTGGAACGGCAGACTTCCCTATGTCCCCCTCTTCTCCTTGATTATCAGCGTGAGCTAGAGGGGTAGGAAGAACTAGAAGATCTTAATTGGACTTGGTTAAAATCTTAAACTTCTAACAGATTAGATAGTAATAATATATGAGAGAGAATCTCTATGGTGGCTAAACAGATAATATATGTAATATCAAAATAACGTAAGCCGGACCACTATCAATAACTAACTCGTCTAAACTTAATTCCAATACTATCAATGATCCTAATATTAAATAGTCACTCCTACCTTAATGTCGATCGATCAATCCAATCTTAATGGAAGTTGCGGATTTACTGGAGTACAATGGTATGCACCTTGACCTAATGGCTCTCTGTCCCGAATAACTTATGTTAGCTGTCACTTAATCTTTCCAAAACCTCTTCACGCTTGAATCACGGATTATCAAAACATTCCTCAAATTACCACCCAGCTTACTCTAACTTCTGATATTTAAAAGCTTCCTAATTTGCATCTTTCCTTCACGCTTCACTTCTCGGGTTTGGTGGGAAAAGAGTTGTCATTAATTCTGGCCCCAAAGAAGTCACATACATCATCAGTGATAAGATATAGCCCCTGACACATTGAGCGTACATCAGCCCCCCTACACGGCAGGTCCTTAGAAGCCCCAGGATTCGAACCAAAGACTCGACAGAAATAAAACCAGATACAAAATCATTATTTAGAAAAAGTGAGGATTTGGAACAACAAAGATCTCGCTCTCAAAAACAGCTTTTTTTGCGCAAAAGTTTGCGAAATCATTAAAGAGGTTATTATTGGGAGCTTTAATCCACAGTATGAATTGAGAAAAAAGGATTACATTGAGAAAGCTGATGTTTAATGGAGTTAAGATATCAAAATATACGACGAGTGATAAAAAAAGATTACAAGTCGCATAAAGAAATATTTATTAACAATAGACAGAAAATACAAAAGGGAATTAAGAGGCATCACATGTCTATCACCAAGTCTATTTAGGTATTTATTAGAACGCAGAACCAACTTGTGTAACCCTTCTTGGTAGAAATCAGATCCCTGGCTCAAAGAGCCAGGTTTCGGCGGATGTTTTCACAGCCCGGTCATGGAATATTGCAGCACATCAGAAACAATATCCTACACACGATATAGCTGAGTCCCAGCTCTGACGAGATTTCACTCAGAGATACGCGGCGATCATTTTGAATCATTTCTTCAATTCGTGCCATGTTGATTTCAGTCGTTGAAGAACATGGCCGGCCGCTCCCTGCCATATCGCGGATTTCGACATCCTGTCTGCCTTATTGGAAATAGTGACACCCTTTCGCTACATGTTGTCTGCTCATTGCTTCTTCACCATAAACTTCCCACGCTTTGACTTGAATGTCAGATGCGGACACATTCTTTACCCATAAAAATCGAACCACGGCTCGCACTTCTAAACGGGTCCCATTTCCTAAGTGTCTTGCCATTTCAATCCTCCTGAACCATCTGAGAACTTTCACTACCTACCCGCAAACCAGCTGTATGACAAGTTGCGCCATTTGTCTCCACTATGGAGGGGAGCAAAATTTTTCCACAATATGTAGTTTTAAATATGTGTAACCTTTTTTTTTTTATCAACCCTCGTATAACCATTTAAAAAATTATATCTATGACTCTGGGACTTCCTGCTGGAATGATTGTCAAATGGGACAAGAGGTTAAACAGTTAATCAGAAAATCGTGTTTGTGAATCATCCAAGGAAACGTTTCTACAGACAATTAAGCAAAGTTGGCCGTGAGCTGCAACTGAATATTTGTCTTGCCAGATCACTGTGAGTCCTGTTCTTCCTTTGTTATATTTAATTCCTTTATTTTAATTTTTGAATTTAAATTGTGTTGATATATAGTCTTCTGAGTAGTGTTGCTCTAAGAATATGAAATACAATGGTATACCGACTGAAGTGGTAGATTCAAAAATAATAATTAATTGTTTCTCACGTAAAATTACTTTTCCTTCACATAACCGGTTTTGCAGACGCAACAGCGATATATATATATATATATATACTAGCTGGTATACCCGTTCTTTGCACGGGTGAATTTAAAAATTAAAAAATACAGACTGAAGGATAAAGAAGTTTATAATGAGTTAATTTTACGTAAATTGTATAAATTAAACAAAAAAAAGCTTTTTACATAACACAGCTGAACGAAAAAACCATGTTTTCTAAATTTTAAGTCTTTAGATATAATTGCTGATTTTTTTGTTATTCTTATTATTATTTATGACGCTCTGTAACTTTCTTGTGGGTCGATTTTTGAAAACACCTACCTGCTCAGCAAAAGTAACACATTGTTACAAGTTTTGTGTAATAAACGCTAAAAATAGTGTAAATAATTTTTATCTGTATGTGTGTGTAATACGTTAATATTACTTTCTGATGCATTTATTTTATGTTAAATAGCTGTTACCCGCGATTTCGTCCACGTAGAATTTAACACAAAAAAGTGTTTATTCACTTCGCAGAGTTTACGAAAACTTTTCTTCTACTTTGTGAATCTATGTTTCTTTTTTGTTTTATTTTTTTCTTTGCTTTTTGTTGAGCAAGGGGTGAAAGGGACGCATGACCTTTGACACTGTCGATGGGTGAGGACTAAAATCTTTAGGATCAAAATAGGTATAAGTAGCAAGTAGGGTGAAACGCGAACACAAACGAAGCCGCAAGGAAGGGAGTGAAAGGGACGCATGACCTTTGACAATGAAGTTAACGACTGTAAAATCATTAGGATCATGACATGAATGGGAAATGTGGTGAATTGCAGCAACCTAATCAAAGAAAAAAGTTTGATATAACTGCTAGCGATCGTTGAGACAGAAGGCTCACGAAATAAAATAATTCCTATTAAATAAAAATAATTCCTATTGAATAAAAATAGTCCCTATTGAAATAAATAATCCCTATTTGAATCGGATATTGCTCACTATTTCATTGGTTTTAATTTTATTTTCCCGGAATCCTAATTTTTTTTTCTAAAATAAAAGTAGTCTAAGTTATTCCTTATAACATTAGCTATCTGCCAGTGAAAGTTTCATCAAAATTGGTCCAGCTGTTTTAGAGATTAGCCCAAACAAACAGACGGACAGAAAGACAGACAAAAATTTTAAAAATTGATTTTTTCATATAAGTACCGTATATACTTTTAAATGCATTTAGTAAAAAGCTGTTAATTTCAAATTACAAACAGGCACTTCATTTATATATATATATATATATATATATATATATATATATATATATATATATATATATATATATATATAAATTTTTAACTCAAAGTTAAACTGTGCGAAGAAATGAAACAAGACAGTATAAGTCATAGTAAAATGGCAACAGAAATACATTAGCAGACTCTTGGACTTAGGAAGAATGTAATATATTGATAAAGGATTCACACACATGAAGGTATGACGATGACACATTCGTTTATTGACTATTATTTAAGATTATTTTAGAGGACAATACATTTCACGGAAGCAAGCCATTCACAAATCTTACAGGCTGCAACAACAATACAATACCCAGCAGTCAAAGCTTAGAATTACCAGCAGCATACCACTCTCTGTCCAAGCGCTCACAGCTTTTTTTTTATTCATACCAAATAACTTTCTAGAAACATCTATGCAATCGCCGGATTTTATACTCGAAAGCCAGGTGATCAAATTGAGTATTATTGAGTATATGTTTTATTTCACTGTAAAATATGACTTTTTGAGAACTAAGTTTGCAGTTATTTTACTAGGCCCTAAGCGGGTAATTAAAATAAAAGGAATTACGGATATTATGATGTCATGGAGGATTCAAGACTAAAATGACTTGAAGAAAAATTCTCTCAAGAGAATTGGAACAATATATATATACCCCCTCCTCATGTTTAAAAACTAACAATATAATCAACTTACAGCAGATTACAAATAAATATTTTTTGTATATTTTATTGATTATGGGTGTATTTGTGCGTATGGCTATGTGTATAAAACATTTTCCGAAAGGAATAGAATCTTAATAGACTACTTGGTGGAATAGACTTCCTTCAAATTAATAATACACTCATGTCCATAAATTAAGAATAATTCAGAATCACACAAAAATTGAACTCTAAAATAAAAATTTCACCTGTAGAATTATCACACACATCTTGAAGAAGAATATGCAAATTACAGGAAACCACCAGATGGCGTGGATAGTACGTCACAATGACGAGAGTGTAAGAGAGGGGTATATAAGGAATGGTGGCAAAGAAGTAAAATTGTTCACAAGCGCTTTAAAAGCATTTCAGTCCAATAACCGCATATCTAAGGCACAAAGGAAGCATTTGGAGGATTTTTTACGTGGTAGAATTATTGGACGACTGGAATGTGCACGTACCAACCTGGAAGTATCTGAGGAACTTGGAATCGCCCAGAGTGTCATCTCTAGGTTTTGGCAACGATTCCAAGATAATGGTAATGTGAGTAGATGTTACAGCACAGGTCACCTACGAGTTACAACGCCGAATGAGGACCAGTATTTGGCAGTAACACATCTGCCAATAGAAACAGACGGAGCACAACATCAGACCAGTCTCGTCAGTACTCTTCAGCTACCGGTACGACAGTTTCAAGGCAGACCGTGTACAGACGCTTAGGGCACATTGGCCTATATGCTCTTAGGCCTGTCAGATGTGTTCCACTTACCGCAACTCACTGTCGAATGCGAATAACCTGGAGTAGAGAGCATGCATTGTGGACACCACAACAGTGGTCTTGTGTGATGTTTTCCGACGAGTCCAGGTTTAGTTTGCAGTCTGATTCTCGCCGGACTTTAATATGGAGAGCGCCAGGTACCTGTTACCACCAAGAGAACACAATTGAACGACACCGTTACGGTGCTGCAGGATGGCTCGTTTGGGGAGGAATTATTCTTGGTTCTAGAACTGACCTGCATGTTCAGAGTGTAACGATGACAGGTCACATCTATCTGAATGTCATTCGGGAACAACATGTATGTTTGTTTCGGGGTGCCATGGGTGCTGAATTTCTGTTTATGGATGACAATGCCCGTCCTCACCGTGCAAACATTGTAGAAGAATGCCTTCAATCGGAGGATATCTCCCGTATGGATTGACCAGCATACTCACCGGATTTGAATCCAATGGAGCATGTGTGGGATATGCTTGGCCGACGAATTGCTGCCCGTCAACCCCCTCCCACCTTTCTACCGGAACTTCGGAGGGCATTGATTGATGAGTGGTGTAATATTCCCCAAGATTAGATTGATAATTTGATACTCAGCTTTCCTAGGCGTTGTAAGGCCTGTATTTCATCGTCCGGGAGACATATTCCGTATTAACCATCATACTAGAATGTCATACTGTTTTTTATAAATAAGTTCTTTCTTTAAATTTTGCTCCAGGGAGTAAAAATCGCAATTTTTATTAATTATGTCAAACATATAGCATCTTTTTTGCTCTTTACCTTTTGTTTAATAAATAGACTTTACAAATAAGTCAAATTTGTTTTGCTTCTGCCTCTTTCTTTGCCTGAACTTCATTATCCTTAATATATGGACATGAGTGTATTAACAGGCAAGACGTTTGTATAAAAAAAAAAAAGAGAGCGAGAAACAAATGTTTTCAAAATTTGAAAGTGCATCAGAAAAGTGTGATGTGACCTTACTAGTATTTATAATTGAAACTTTTTATTTCAATATTTTCTTATTTTTAGTTATTTGAGCAGTTTTTCACGCGCCTTTTTCTTGACTTATCTCTGGCACTTGTTAGATACAGTCTTTGATACGGCTTGGGAATGAATCATGATATATGCAAAGTAGTGAATGAAAGAAAGGAGAAAAGGATAGAACAGAAAGAAAGCGATAGGGAAGAGATCAGAATCACCTTACCAGAAGAGATTCAGAAGCATAGTTGTTCCATTATTAGAAGATGACTGCTTAAAGTTATCAAAAAGTAAGCAAATCTTATAATAATTCCTTGATAGAGTTTAACTATCCCATGTATTTAATTTGGCTATTGATTATTCAAGGATTGAATAAACTAATTAAATGTCTCTTATGTTAGTAAGTGCTATTTAAGTTTCATTCTGTGTTTATGCAGATGGGAGTAAAATATGATTAAAGAGAAAAGCGGAAAATAATGAAAGCAAAATACCTTTTTGTAAATTAGCAGTAAGGATATACTCTGGTTGTAACTAAAATTGCAATACCGTGAATTGAGGAGGATACATGAAAGGGAATGTCGACCAGCCAGTATGGTGGCTATGACCTTCGGCTTGTAACCGAATGGGTTCGGGTTCGAATCCCGAGTAAGACTTGGTTGTATCTTCTTTGGGAAAGAAGTCGGTCTTTCGCCTGAAATGGATTCCCGTCTCGAAAAGAACAGCAGCACACCTCTTCTTGTTATATGCTGGGATCATCGTTTGTAATAAAAATCTGTATTCTTCTGTGGATGTGTTATATGTTTCTGTTCATCTATCTTACGCCTTTCGTATGTAACCCAGTAATAAACACACGACAACAACATGAAAGGAAAGGGCTGAATTACTATGTAAATTATTAACATTTAAGCATAATCAGATGATGAGGGTGGGAGAAACGGCACCTCAAACTCTGTTTAAAAGGAAAACTACACAGCAGGTTCCTCATTCGGAAATTTCATTTGAATGTTAGTTGCTTGTGAGAAGATCAAGCATCCTTCAAGGAAAATAAAAAAAAATGAATAACAGTTATATATATATCGGAATCCCCCGAATGGAATGCGTGATGTGAATAGGGAGTTGAAGAGAGCGAGTTGATAGTGGTGGGTTCAGGAGTTGCACCGTGTCGTCGGTTCTGCATCGTGCGGGAGTATCTGAAAGCCCCGAGGAGTAAAACCTGTTTGTCTTTGATACCTGTTTATAGTGTCCAAGTTGTATAAATGCTATGGATTGAGATAAGGTTGAGGTGGATTGAATATAGGTAACCATATCAGCAACATTAATCATTTCTTACTTCAAATATATATATTTTTTAAATTATATTTTCCAGCTTGAGTATTATATAAAAATAATTACAGTTGCTTCTGTAAGATTCAGTGTATGTAGATCGTCTTTTATTCTCCCCATATACAAAATCTCAAAGTTATATTTTCCTTCAAAGTATTGTCACAAGAATGACAAAACAAAATGTATCTCTTACCCAATAAATTAATTCTGAAAAATTGAATAAATTTAGCAATCGTATATGTGCAATTTTTATTTAAAATTCTTATTAATATTTTGTTTACAGATGGCATGAAAAGTACAACAGTTTCAAATGTTATTTTATGTGTGTTATGGAATTAGTTAACAAATTTTATTTAAAAAAAACACACGCTAGCTGAAACAACATTAAACAAATATGTACTTAGAATTGCTGAAGTAGACATCATTGTATTAATTAATTTAATTTTTTTAAGGGGCGCATCCTACTAGAAAAGAAAAGAAAATTAGGAAAGTCAAGTCGGAGCATTCCCTTATCCACATGTTGATACATTTGATAAACATAAGTATGCAATATTTAAAATATATATTTTAGGTATTTTTATTTATTCTTATCCCTTCATGTGTGTGTGTGTTTCAGATCCAAAAGATGAATTGAATAGCATTCACAAAAGGTTTTTTCATAAAAACGTGTTGAAAAGGAAGAAAGAAAATAAATATATCTAGTGGAATAAAAATAAAATATTTTATTTTGTTAGAAATACTTTTCATTGAATAGAGAAAACTTTATTTTTTTTAATCCGATTTTACAAGAGAAAACATTTTCTGAATTTTGCTTTAACATATGTTTGAAACATACTGTTGAGAAGTAGATCAGCAAGATGCGTATTTCAACTTGTTATTGCTATAAAAAATCCATATAGAAATAATTTTTACCATGACTTTCATTGCAAAAGGTTTTTTTTTTCAAAAAGAAAGTGTAAATATAAAAATTTACATTTGAATGAAGCGTTTTTCTCGAGGTTCAATTTGTACTGAATGCAAGTAATTTTTACTGAATTCCATTTTAAAAGTAAAAATTTCTTTTAGTGCACATAAAGTGCTTTTATGAATATTCCTTTTGATTCATGGGTATATAAATTGATAACGGCTCCTTTGTCAGGTTTAAAGAATAGTAAGAAATAGTCGAGTTTTTCTTAGTCAAATGAGAATTAATTATTTATATATTAAAATTATTAATTATAAATTGGTTATATATATACACATCTATATATTTAAATGTTAAAAGAGGAAAGGATACACATGGGGGTTTCATAAGAATATTCAGAACTTTTTAAGGTATCCGTTCGGAACCGTGATTTTAAAAAAGCGCATCAATGGATAACATTCATGATATTTAGTGTCACTTAGATTAGAATACAAGTATAAAATTGTTTTAAGGACATTTTGATAAAAAAAAATTATTTAAATACAATATTTCGGTAAAAAATTAACTTAGAATAACCTTTTTTCAAAATGTTCTCCTTTTGTAAAAAAAATGCTTCTATTATAATAACATTTTACCTGTATATAGCTCAGACCACTATGATTTTTGAAAAATTCACATTATTTTCAGAGTTACCACCAATTGAAAATAATTATCGACGTTTTTTTCTTAAAATTTCTCCCCTCCGTTGTCGTAAAACATGGATAAACCCACTTCTAAGTTATGTATTCCAAAAATTCAAGTTGAGCCTGTGTACAGAGGTCTGAGCTATATACAGGCGAAATATTATTATAATAGAAGCATTTTTCACAAAAGAAGAATATTTTAAAAATGGGTCATTCTATGTTCATTTTTTGTCAAAATATTGTACTTAAATAATTTTTTATTGTAATACTATTCTTAAAACGCTTTTATATACATTTTCTAATCGAAGTGACATTAAATATCATAAATAGTATCCATTTATACGCTTTTGCAAAATCACGGTTTTGAACGTAGTTGGATACCTTAACTATCCTCCATACATCTTGTACACTCCTGGCAATTGAAATTGTTACTTGGGACCCTGACTGTGTGCTATTCCGCAAGGCCTTGGTTTGAATCTCAGAGAATGTATGGATGTTTGCAAATGTATAGTGCCTTTGGGACATGGAGGTACTCTAAATAGCTGTCGAGCCACAAATCCTCTCGTGAGGATGGTGGAAGGGGAAGAGAGGTGGCAGACCTTTGACCACCCCCAGATAGTTCTCCCTCAAAATTGGGATGGAAACGAACGAAAATGTACTGTCACCTGCATGGTGCTCAAGGCTACGGATAATGACAGGCGTACAATATAGCCCTGAATTTCATAGGCCTAGATCTGGCAAATGCCGATCATGTGGCATTAATAACAACAACAACAAAATTGCTGCACCAAGAAGACGACGTGCTACAGACGTGAAATTTAAACGACAGGAAGGTGATGTGATATGCAAATGATTAGCTTTTCAGCGCATTAAGACAAAGCAGGTGCCGGTAGTGACACCTACAATGTGTTTAAATGAGGGAATTGTTTAGCCGGTTTTCCATACAGAAATTGCATTTGAACGTTGTTACCTGGTGAAAAGTTGTTGTAATGCCTCGTGTAAGTAGAAATGAATACCAGTACGTTTCTGACTTGGATGAAGGTTAAACTGTGGCGTATCGGAATTGCGGTTTATCGTATCACAGTATTGCTGCTCCCGTCGGTCGAGATCCAATGACAGCAGAATATGGAATCCATGCGTTTAGGACAGTAATACGGAACGCCGTGCGGGATCTCAGCGGCCTTCTAGCACTAGCAGCACCAGAAGACAAGCATGTTACCCGTATGGCCTTAATGGATAGTGCAGCCACGTCACAAGCCCTGAGTCAAGAATTGGGGTCGTTTGCAAGACAACAAGTGTCTGCACGAACAGTTCAACGATGCTTGCTGCAGCATGACTGCGGCTACCTTTGACGCTGCGTCACAGACAAGAGCATCTACAGTGGTGTGATCAACGACGAACCTGGTGCACGAATGGCGAGACGTCATTTTTTCAGATAAATACAGGTTCTGTTTACAGAATCAAGATCGTCTCATCCGTGTTTGGCGGCATCTTAGTGAGCGCACATTGGCAGCTTGCATTTGCTATAGTCATACTGGCCCATAATCTGGCATGATGGTATGCGGTGCTATTGGATACACGTCTCGGTCACATCTTGTTCACACTGATGGCACGTTGAATAGTGCACGTTACTTTTCTGGTGTGTTACGGCCTGTGGCTCTACCCTTTATTCGACCCCTACAAAACCCTATGTTTTAACAGTATAATGCACGAACGCAAGTTTGTTATGTTGTACGAACCTTCCTTGATTCGGAAAATTTCCAGTTGTTGCCTTGACTTGCACGTTCACGAGATCTCTCGCAAATAGAAAACATCTGGTCTATGGTTAGCGAGCGACTGGTTCGTCACCATATGTCAGTTTTTACAGTTGACGAAATGTGATATTGTGTTGAAGCTTCATGGGCATCTGTAGGTGTACATGCCATCCAATCTCTGTCTGATTCAATGCTTAGGCATATAAGGGTTGTTATTACTGCCAGTGGTGGTTGTTTTGCGTACTGATTTTTCAGGATCTATGAACTCAAATTTCTTAAAAATTCAATGACTTGTTATTTCCATTATACTACATTTGTCCAATAAATATCATATAGTAATCTGCATTTCTTCATGGTGTAGCAATTTTAATGGCCAGTAATGTAGATCAATATCACAGGGGAACAATTTGTAATTTTAATTTCTGATTTTTGTGCTGCTTTAAAGTGAAATGGGCATACTAATTTTAAAATTATAATTAGTTTTCTTCTACCACGTCAAGGTTGATTTCTACACATTCCTTCTACAGTCTCCTCGAAAACAAGCTTAGATCATAAGAAGCCCTATTACATTCCTAATTTCTAACGTAAAATTTTGACTGGCGAGATATGAATGACGTCGTAGACCAGCAACAGCTTCAATATTGTCTAGACTAGTTAAATTACGCCTGAGATATTGTAGGGAGAAATATCATTCTGATATAGTAAAACACATTCCAATGAGGAGTCCTACTTTTTGTTTGTGTACAAGGTTACCAATTTTTAGTCTTTCCTTTCTTGTCGTAAGTGTTTAAATTTCCCCGATTCGCGGCAGCCATGGGGGCCTGATATATTTGACTGTTTTAGCATTCCCAATCAAAGGATAAACAGCATTACATTTGTTAGGCTTTGCCTATTTTAAAGTGAAAATTGGTGCTCAAGATTACTTTTCCAAAGTGTGCAAGCCATGTATTGAGAGTTTATGGATGAGGATGAAAAGAATACGAGATCAATCTCCATTTGGTATGCATATGAATTGGAGAGAACGTAAAGATGACTCACTTTTTTTAGTGAAAATATCAGAATATAACAAGAAAAACAAAGATAAAATAGAATATCCTAGTTTACCATCAGCTATATACCCATTGCCTCATTCACAGCTGAAACTCGATACAACGGTGGAGATTTTGAATTTGAAAATGATTCCGTTCCTGAGAGAGATTTAAGCAGCATGAGGTGAGAAAGAATACGAGATCAATCTCCATTTGGTATGCATTTGGGTCATCCAAAAAAGTTTCCAAACTATAAGAATCAAGATTATACGATAAAAACTTACTTGAAAAGGGAACTTCAGTATTCTATTTCGGATCAACAGAAAATGCGTTCCTGAAAAACTTTCGGGGTAACGATGGATTTGTATAACGTATAGGGTGCGTTTGAGGAAGCCCAGTGGCTGAGTGGTAATGTATCGCACTTCCACGCCATAGTTCCGGGGCTCAAATCCCGAGCTGGTCACGATCGACTCAGTCTTTCATCCCTTCAGTGAGTCGGTAAATGAGTACCAAGCTTGCTTGGGAACTGAACACTGGGAGTTTCGTGTCAGACTGAACCATTGACTTAAACATTTGCACGTACACCCCAACGCCTAAGATCACGTAAACTGAGATAAGCACAGTAGGCTTTGAACCTCATGGGCTATTGCGCCCCTGAGTTCAGTTATATGGTTAAATGGGTTAGAAATTTTCGCCCATTACGTTCTATTGAATAGCAATTGTTTCTAGATAGTTTAAAAAGATGTATTCTCCTACATAATGAAAATTTATATGGAGCCATCTCTTATTAAGGCCATTCAGTTTGTTTCATAAAAAATTTAGGTGTTGAACACAAAAAGAGTTATTGATTTGTTGCACCAATGGATCATCTGTGTTAACTTTAGAATTGTTTGCTTCCTCTTTGACCAGAAACCCGGATATACCTACCATCCCTGTTTTTTGTGCATGGAGGGCAAAAGTATGGAGATAGTATATCAAGGTAGATGGAAAATGTTTACCTTAATATGTATGTTGATATATAAATAAAATTATGAATCAACTGTACGAATCAAACTCTTCATTGAGAATACTATATTTTGGTAAGTTATTATTTTTTTTCATCTACACCCGTTGTATGATTTTTGAGACAAAGAGAGGGCATCCTGTAACGTAAAAAGTTGACGCGATAGAAAAAAGTATTGCAGTAGTTTTCGAATTCTGAGGCCCAGAGTTGGTCAGATCTAAGACGATGAAACATTGGATCTTTGCTCTCCGAGCAGCCACATTACGCCAACGGGAGAACTTTGAGCCTCGACATATTTAATTGACATTCTTCATCTACACCCGTTGTATGATTTTTGAGACAAAGAGAGGGCATCCTGTAACGTAAAAAGTTGACGCGATAGAAAAAGTATTGCAGTAGTTTTTTCGAATTCTGAGGCCCAGAGTTGGTCAGATCTAAGACGATGAAACATTGGATCTTTGCTCTCCGAGCAGCCACATTACGCCAACGGGAGAACTTTGAGCCTCGACATATTTAATTGACATTCTTCATCTACACCCGTTGTATGATTTTTGAGACAAAGAGAGGGGCATCCTGTAACGTAAAAAGTTGACGCGATAGAAAAAGTATTGCAGTAGTTTTCGAATTCTGAGGCCCAGAGTTGGTCAGATCTAAGACGATGAAACATTGGATCTTTGCTCTCCGAGCAGCCACATTACGCCAACGGGAGAACTTTGAGCCTCGACATATTTAATTGACATTCTTCATCTACACCCGTTGTATGATTTTTGAGACAAAGAGAGGGCATCCTGTAACGTAAAAAGTTGACGCGATAGAAAAAAGTATTGCAGTAGTTTTCGAATTCTGAGGCCCAGAGTTGGTCAGATCTAAGACGATGAAACATTGGATCTTTGCTCTCCGAGCAGCCACATTACGCCAACGGGAGAGCCTCAACATATTTAATTGACATTAGTCCCTCTACACGGATGGCCTTAAGTGGCACCCGAATTCGAAAAGCTACACTGACCGAGACCAATCAGCTACCTCGGCCAATTCGTATATTTCGAATAAATTCTATGCCCTCAACTGCTTAAATTTCACGAAATCATTCTATTCCATCCTTTCCATATTCTAAATCAGCATTTATTGGAGACAACACTTTTACTTTTTATTCTTTCCATGCCGTGTATGTCTTTCTCAGGATCTATTTCCCAAATAAGTACCAAAAGTGCCTCAGATTTATAACATCTGAGTACATTCTATCTATTTTAATGAAATAAACCTATTTTCTTTTCATACTACAATTCTTTTATTATCGTATAAAGCCCAAATATATAATGATGCGCTCCCTTTCATTTCAAATTGAAAATCTTACTTTTGAAAGAAAAAGGCGCATCATTGAAATCCATGCTCAATTTAGTTTTGGAGGAGATTCCAATAAACTCTTGAAAATGCATCCGCCTACTACGAAGAAAAGAAATGTTTGGCATTAAGTCTTCATGAATAAAACATTAGCTTGAATATATAAATAAAAAATGTGAACATGGAGGCGTATTTTTCGAATAGAATTCAAATAATGATTAATGTAACCTCCAAGGGAAGTGTTATTTGTATCCCTTTCTTTTTGAATAACTCACCCTAACAGAGTTTTTGTTTTCAAATGTTCAATGAAATGAAATTTATTACTTGAGAAAAATGGCCCAAATCTGTCGCAGAGTGTGTGCTTTGTTTCTGTTTATATCATGTTGTAAAAGATTTGTAAGCATCTCGTATTCAAAATCAAATTATGACATTGTTAATCATTAATTTATTACACTTAGTTTTAATATAACAATAATTTAATTTGTTTGCTATAATGATATAATTTTCGGTAAAACATCATTGTAATTCATTAATTTTTTGCATGCATGTTAGTCAAAATGTTGGGTTATTTAGTTATTTCAATTTACTGAACAAAATAATACTTTTGGTGTTATAATGAAAAAAATAAAGAAGAAAAAAAAATCATGGTACATTTTTCTCAAATATATTTTCACGGATGAAGGTTTAAAGTAAATTACGTTAAAATAGTAAAGCAATGATGTAAAAGCTGAAAAAATATTAACAATATTTCTTGTAAATACTAACGATTTAATATAATAATTTAAAAAGTACATAAACAACGATGCTAATAAATGATATCGTTTTCAATAAAATTTACAAATGTCTATCTCTCCTTGTTTCGCATTCGAAGAAGAAACCACAATTATACTTTCTTAGAAAAAACATTGTTCAAGTATATAAAAATTTGTCAAATTCCCCTGAGTACTGTAATCAAAATACGATCGACTCAAATTTATTCAATAACTGTAATTATACTGATAAAGATAAAAATTTAAAAAAAATACAAATAATTTATAACGAACCAGAGGCTGCATTAATGCTTCGAGATAAATCTCAGCCGGAGACATTATAACAATATTTATTCAAGAACTACGAAAGGAATATTGAACCCTAACCAATAACAACAATGATTCACTTGACTGACATAGAAACTCTTGAATTACAGCCAAATGATTTTCAATTCAGCATAAATCCACGAGTTTAAATCTAACTCGGCAATCCTAATAAATATTCAAAGACTCACTTAATCATTGCAAAAAAAAAAAACTCAACCTCCTCACTTAAATTTACAATCTTAATCTACTCACAATTACACAATCTCAACATCCCCCTTCAATCCCTATTTGCATCTATCACGGCTCCTTAACGAAGTAAAGTTCTCAAAACAACCAAACATTCCTTATAATATAAGGGTGGGTAAGTTGTTTTCGCATTGTGTATTGGAAGATGCTGGAGGACCTCGCCTTTTAAAAAGGACTGCATTCATTATAAAAAAAAAAAATAAGTACAGTACAGTCTCGCTAATCCGAACACGGCTAATCCGAACATCCGGTTAATCCGAACGGCCGGAAAATTTTTTATAATTTTAAGGACGAAAAAAAATCGGTGAATATTTCAATATAAAACAGTATAAACCTTAATTCAAAACAGTTCTTTATTTAATATTCACGCACTGTACATCAAGTTATGGTACAAATTTTAAAATGGAATAAACTACAGAACAGAACCACTAATGTTTAGTATGAAAAATTGTACAACATAACCCGTACTCTCAGTTCAAATAGTGATTTCGCTGTTACTCCGGCTAATCCGAACAATCACGTAATCCGAACAGGGGTCGGTCCGATATTGTTCGGATTATCGGGACTGTACTGTATATTAAATAAAATATAAAAGGCAGTTTTTTATTCAATTTTTTTACTGTTCTAATTGCATACCGTTTATAACACATTTAATTTTATAATCAATTTAATGAGACAAATGTACCCTTTCTACAATTTTTTTAAAATCATGAGTGAGATTCCTTATTTAAATTCTCATCATAGCTTGTAAGTTAATGTCATCTTCTACTTGTATTTGTATTTCCTTTTGCTGATTTTCATGCAAGAAAACTTTCGCTCACAAATACATGTCGACTAAAATATAAAAAAAAAACGATTCCTCACAGCAAATTTCTTTATACGAGAAAATGTTTTAACTGATAAGGATTTGTAAAAGTCAGTGTGTTATAGACATTAAACATTTCCTTCACACTGTTATCTGACTGCAAGTTATTAGCTCAAGCTCTTCAGGTGCTGTATCATACGCAGCAATAGAATAACAGAGGAAATTGAATTTTGGCTCGATTTTCTCACAATTCTTGAAATCTTCTTGTGACCTCATTCTCCAGATATCTTAGAAACACTTTCAGCTACTTTGTTTTCCTAATAAATGAATTCTGATTTGCTAATTTTGGAAAATAGAAGACGAATCTTTGATCGCGCACGGGAAAGAAATCTCATTTCAAGTGAGAGTAGGGAACGTCGCATTATAAAGCTGCACGAGGACTGTTGGCGACGGTAACTTTGAGTCATGGTTAAGAGACGAGACCCCTCTGCATTCGCCCACGGCGGGTCTTCAGCGGTACCAGGCTCGAACTCATGACATGCCAACCATGAATCCGTGACCTTGACCACTAGGCTACCGTGGCCACATCTCGGCTCAAAGTGAATTATCGGACTGTCTTGGCAGGCAGAAAAAAAAAACTTCTTTGCGGCCCGCTGGTTGCCTACCCTTGACATAATAGATTTCCTTAGAGGTTAGTTTGAAAATGCGTTGAAAACTTGCTATAATTTTTTCTGTTCTTTCATTTTTTTATTTAAAAAAACAAACAAATGCAGAACAGTTTTAACAATGTTCATATTGAGCTGTACCCATATTTTTAAGTGTTTCAATCCCGACTGAAAATGATAGTTATTTTTAAAGTTGTTGGCAGTCAAAAAATCTATCAAGAAGTTGTCCTAATTGTCCAGGATGTGGTGTGTCGTAACCCATAAATATCATTTGCTTGATTAAATTCTCTAGTTTTCAGACTCTTTCCACTTTCTCCCTTACTTTCTGAACTGTAAAGATCTCTGTCATTGAGCAGTGTATCATTACTGGATGACACATGTTAGCGTCAAATCATTGACAAAAAGAAAACAACATACGCTGTGTCCCGTCTTTCTTCTCCAACTCGTCATCTTCCACAGGTTAAAGTACATCGAAATCGTTTTCTGTGATAAATGTAATCATTTTTTTGAAACATTTATTATACAAGTATAAAACAAACCTGGTAAAAAATACTATTATGCAAAATGTTAATGAAATATAAAATGATTAGTCAGTCATATATTCAAAGTGTTATCCAAACATTTTAAGCGCAGAAGAGAAAATTTAACTCTTTAGACAATATTTACGTGGAGAAATAATTTTATAATTTCTTTGAAAAATTATATTTTCTTTTTTTTCTGATCCTTATCAGAAGAATTAAAAATCGACGCTTTTTTCGATTTTTTAATCTATTTAAGGAAATTAATATTACTTAGTTTATTATTAACGACGGTTAAATCTGAGGCATTATTGTGTGTATGATTCAGATGCATTATTCAAGCCATTTGATTTGATTTTTTGTTAACTTCACATTATAAAGAAACACGAGGGCTATTGGCGAGCGACAGACCTTGTATTCTAAATCATGGTTTAGTGACGAGGATGACACCTCTCTCCCCGAACTTCCACAACATAGCAGGAGTTTGAGCTCGGCAAATTTAATGTGCATCAGTTCCTCTACAAGATGGGTGTTCAGTGGCTCGAACTCATGGCCCACTTGCTATAAGTCCTTGACCATGACCACCAAGCTACCGCAGCCTTCATCTAAGTGAGTGGTCTTTAAACTGTGTATGCAATGGGTTTCACTTTCTCTATGAAGTTTGTAAGTTACAAGCATCTCTCTCTAAAGCTCATCCCTCCTATTCATTAAAACTGAGAATTTTATTTATATATAATAACTTTATATTGCAACACTTTTTAAGCTTTTATTATATTATAATAAAATAATATTAAACGATCAATCTTCCTACTAGATTGTGAATATTCTATTTTTTACAATTTTGGGTTCCACGAGATACTTTTATTCTCCTTAATTAACGCAGTATCTTGCATAACTAAATAGCTTTCTAATGGAAAATGCACCTTTTTACGTTTATGGAAAACAACACATATAATGAAGGAAAGAGAACAACATATCAACAGAGTGGATGTTAAACTCTAAATTTAAGCAAGAACAATTTCTAAATTTCAGGTTTCAATTCTCTCACTCTCATGCAAAATACATGGGATTTTTCAAACAGCTATAAACATTTTAATGTCATTCAAAATATTGCGTTTAAGAGAAATATATTTCTCAACGTAAGTGGCTGCAAAAATAAAGTATAAAAACAAATTAAACTCAGAAAATGTAATGCGATCGCATGTAATTTCAATAGACCTATACAGTTGATGAAAAAAAATAGCCAGCACATATCCCCGTTACTAAATATAATGCATGGATTGGTGACACTTGAAGCACAAATTAATATTATTAATGAGTAATGAGTGGGCCGTGGGTAGCCTAGTGGTTGGAGCACCGAACCGGAAGGCCTGGGTTCGATGCCCGTACCTCCAAATACCCTCCGAGTACACACGGAGTACGCGCTTGTTAAATCAGGGGGTCCAAAAGTCTTGTGGGCTGAGTCACGAGTGCAGGGGGAACTGGAGAAAATTTCTCTCCACTTCAGTTCCATGACTAAATTGTGGAGATAGATGGTAGCGCCTTCTATAGTAATCTTCTATCGTCCCTTCGGGAATTTAACCTAGCTAAATCGTACTGTCACCAGTATGGTGCTCAAGGCTAAGTCCAACGACAGGCATACATCTAGCACATTGCCACCATAAATTTCGTCGACCTCGATCTGACTCTGTCAGGCAGGTGGCTTGAGCAACAACAACAACACATGAGTAAATTATACCTAAAAAAATTAGATCATAATTTTTTAATAATAAATGCAATACTTTTTTAAAATTGCCTTCACATGAAGTGCCTATAACATGTTGACCTACTTTAAATATTATTTTGAGATATATTCTTCGAAGTATGTGTGTGTGTGTGTATGGAATGGGGTTCCACGGAAATACTTACTAGTTCTAGGGGTTCCACGAAACCACCTCCAAGTTCTAGGTGTTC
Source organism: Trichonephila clavipes (assembly GCA_019973935.1). Classification (NCBI taxonomy): domain Eukaryota; kingdom Metazoa; phylum Arthropoda; class Arachnida; order Araneae; family Nephilidae; genus Trichonephila; species Trichonephila clavipes. Next base: position 123,265 of record BMAU01017112.1, on the reverse strand, counting down.
CGTGAGTTAAAAAAGTGTGAAAGTTATATAACAGTCAACTACTTTGATCTATGAAAATGAAATACAGTTATGAATCAAAATTTTAATTTCTGTAACATTATATCTATTTGTCTATCTATATATATATATATATATATACACTGCTGGACAATTGCTAAGGGCGGATCACAAATTGCTATGTAGCATAACATTAAGCGAGACATGAGGCCTAGTAATATAAAATATAGTTGTTACACAGCTCAGACATTAGAATAAAGAATATTTATTGTTCTGGAAAGTACAAAAGCTGTGAAACATCTGAAAGAAAAAAAATGTTCATTTGATCTGCGTACGGAGAAATGGAACAATGCATCTAAAAGTCAGCAGGCACCTTAAAGAAAGGTATCAGTACGGATATGTCCACCGTGGAGTGTGATGCAACATTCCACACGTCGTACCATACTTTGCACAACATTATCCAGCAGCTGTTGAGGCAATTTATCCCATTCCTCTGTGAGTGCACGGATGAGGGTGTTTTTGTTTGTCGGAGCATAGTTTCGACCAGCAACTTGCCTCCCCAAAGCATCCCACACATTTTCAATGGGGTTTAGATCTGGAGAACGCGCTGGCCATACGAGACGTTGAATACCCTCGCTGCCTAGACAATCCTGAACAGCGAGTGTTCAATGACATGTTGCGTTGTCGTCCATAAAAACAAATTTATCACCGACAGCACCACGGAAAAGACGAACATGAGGAAGTAGAACTTCATCAATGCATCGTTGGCCCGTCATAGTCCCATTCACAACCACATGTAGGCGCGTGCGGCCATTGATCATAATGCCGGTCCACACCATGATACTGCATGTCGGATATCGGTCCTTTTCCTGGATATTTTCTGGACGATAAGCAGTACCACTCTCGTGCCAGATCAGTTGGCGTCTACAATCCGATGACAGACTGAACCTACTCTCATCTGAGAATAGTACGCATGCCCAGTCCTGTTCAGTCCAATTGTGATGCTCACAACACCATTGCAAACGGGCAGTACGGTGCTGTCTGGTCAGTGGGACACACACAACAGGTCTGCGTGCGTATAGTCCTCCTCCTCTCAAACGTCTGGCAACAGTTTTTCGGGAGATCTGATTTCCTGAGGCAGCAAGAAACTGATTTGCCACCTGCTGAGCTGTGGTGCGCCTGTTCCCTTTTGCTGATAGGACGATATATCTGTCTTCTGCAGGCGTCGTACTTCTAACACGATCTCCCCCGTGCCGTCTACTACACATTCCAGTAGTTTTAAATGACTTCCACAGCCGTGAAACAACGCTGTGAGCGATGTCGAACTCCCTGGTAACATCTGTTATTTTTCGTCCTTCTTCGATCTTTCCAATAATTCGGCCACGCATAAAATCATCTATGTGATGTCGGGAAGACATGCCACAAATTTTAAGTTCATCTATTAAATCTTTCCTGTAAAACTTTGACTTGAAACAACAACTGTCCACACGCGTCAAAACCTTTAAAGTTCTTATGAACGCTATCACGTGATGAACAGACGTGGAAAAAAAATTGCATACTCATACTTCTTCTTACTAATATCCCGCACTTATTCTAATTTTCCACATTTTGCTTCCTTACATTTTGTGGTTGCTATGGATGATAGTGTTATCCGTCCTTAGCAATTGTCCAGCAGTGTATAAAGGAGAAAAGCGACTCACTCACTCACTCACTGACTGACTAATCACGATATCTCCGGAACTATTAAACCTACAAACTTGAAATTTGGTAGGTAGGTTCCCTTCATGGTGTAGACGTCATCTAAGAACGGATTTTGCAAAGTTCGAACCCCAAGGTGCGTTACGAGGGTTTAAGGGGCGTTATAGATAATTATTTCCTTTACTAAACTATTAGATGTAAAGTCGTGAAACTTGGTACACAGATTTCTTTCATAAAGTAGATATTCCCTACATAATGATTTTTACAAAACTCGACCTCCAAGGGGCGTTGAGGGCGCTTAAGGGGCGTTATACATAATTATTTCCATTTTTAAACTATTACACGTACTGTCTTGAAACTTGGAAAGCGGATTCCTTTCATAGATTACAGATCCCCTACAGAATGGGTTTTGTGAAAATCGACTCCCAAGAGGCGTTGTAGAGTATTAGGTGGCGTTATAGGCAATTAACTCCCTTTTTAAACAATTAGACGTAAAATCTCGAAATTTAGTATGCTGATTCCTATCATTAAGTAGAGATCCGCTATAAGATGGACTTTGGGAAAATCTTTTCCTAAGTGGCGTTTCGGGGGCTTAAGAGGCGTTATACATAATTATTTTCATTTCTAAACTATTAGACGTACAGTCTTGAAATTTGATAAGCGGATCCCTTTTATAAAGTACAGATCCCCTACAGAATGGGTTTTGTGAAAATCGACCCCAAGTGGAGTTGTGGAGAATTAAGGGGCGTTATAGGCAATTAACTCCTTTTTTAAACTATTAGACGTATAAAATCTTGAAATTGAGTTAGTAGATTCCATTCACCGAGTAGTGATCTGTCATAAGATGGGTTTTGTGTAAATCGTTTCCTAAGTGGCTTTGCGGGGACTTAAGGGGCGTTATAGATAATTATTTCCATTTTTAAACTATTAGACGTACAGTCTTAAAATTTGGTAAGCTAATTCCTTTCATGGTGTAGAGATCCGCTACAAAATAGTTTTGAGGGGAAATTGATCCCCAAGGGTCACTGAGGGTGATTAAGGGGCTAATACATAAATATTTCCGCGTTTCAACTAATAGAACCACCTGCTTGAAAATTAGAAGGTATGTTCCATTCATGGAATAAAGTTCCTTTTACAAAGATTTTTGCGGAAACGGACCCCCAAAGGAGTGAGTTTGCAAGGGATTAAGGCATGTTATAGAAAAATTCTTGTTTTTGAATTTAACTCACTTACTTGAAATTTGTTGAGCACTTTTTTTTTCTTTAGTTGAATAGAGTTCCACTAAGAATGGATTTCACGGAAATAAACTCCAGGGGGAAGCGGGGGAAGTTATTGGGGCATATTGATAGACAAAATTCCCGTTTTTGAACTGCTAAGACTATAATAATAAAATTTGGTTTGCATGTCTCTTTTGTTGAATTGGAATCCGCTAAGAATGATGTCAACGAGGTATTGATGATAAAAATTCCGTTTTTGTTCTGTTAGATTTAGACTTGAAATTCAGCACGCATGTTTATTTTATGGAGTAGAGATCCACTGAAAGTTGTTTTGGTGGAAATCCACTTGATTTTTAGGTTAAGTGAGCGAAAAAAATCTTTCTACTTCGATTTTAGACATAAATAGAAATTAGATATTATAATTTATGTTCTTTTTATATCAAGGGAAGAGAGTGTAACAGCTATAAATATATTTTTCAATACAATCGAATTCTTAATGCTAGATATCAATAATTAATGTATATGTAAACAGTATACATATATGCAACATCGTGAAATACCCAGTGAAGTGGGTGGGTAATGGCTAGTATATATATATATATACTCATGTCCATAAATTCAGGATAATTCAGAATCACACAAAAATTGAACTCTAAAATAAAAATTTCACCTGTAGAATTATCAAACACATCTTGAAGAAGAATATGCAAATTACAGGAAACCACCAGATGGCGCGGATAGTATGTTACAATGACGAGAGTGAAAGAGAGGGGTATATAAGGAATGGTGGCAAAGAAGTAAAATTGTTCACAAGCGCTTTAAAAGCCTTTCAGTGCAATAACGGCATAGTTATGGCACAAAGGAAGCATTTGGATGATTTTTTTATGTGGTATAATTATTGGACGACAGGAATGTGGACGTACCCAGCTGGAGAAGTATCCGAAGAACTTCGAATCTTCCAGAGTATCATCTCCAGGCTTTGGCAACTATTTCAAGACGATGGTAGTGTGAGTAAATGTTACAGCACAGGTCGCCCCGAGTTACAACGCCAAATGAGGACCGGTATTTGGCAATAACTGCCAAAAGAAACAGACGGTGCACAGCATCATATCTGTCTCCTCAGCTACCGGTATGACAGTTTCAAGGCAGACCGTGAACAGACGCTTAGGGCATATTGGCCTATATGCTCGTAGGCCTGTCAGGTGTGTTCCCCTTACCGCAGCTCACTGTCGCCTGCGATTAACCTGGAGTAGAGAACATGCATTGTGGACACCACAACAGTAGTATTGTGTGATGTTTTCCGACGAGTCCAGGTTTAGTTTGCAGTTTGATTCTCGCCGGACTTTAATATGGAGAGCGCCAGGTACACGTTACCACCAAGAAAACACCATTGAACGACACCGTTACGTTGGTGCAGGATGGCTCGTTTGGGAAGGAATTATTCTTGGTTCCGGAACTCACCTGCATGTTCAGAGTGTAACCATGGCAGGCCACATCTATCGGGATGTCATTCGGGAACAACATGTACGTTTGTTTCGGGGTGCCATGGGTGCTGAATTTCTGTTTATGGATGACAACGCCTGTCCTCACCGTGTAAACATTGTAGACGAATGCCTTCAATCGGAGGATATCACCCGTATGGATTGGACAGCATACTAACCGGACTTGAATCCAATAGAGCATGTGTGGGATATACTTGGCCGACGAATTGCAGCCCGTCAACCCCCTGCCACATGTCTACCGGAACTCAGAAGGCCTTGATTGATCAGTAGCGTAATATTCCCCAAGATCAGATTGATAATTTGATTCTCAGCATGCCTGGACGTTGTAAGGTCTGTATTGCATCGTCCGGGAGACATACTCCGTATTAACCATCATACTAACCCTGTTATACTGTTTTTTGTAAATAGGTTCTTTTTTTTAAATTTGCTCCAGGGAGTAAAAATCGCAATTTTTATTAATTATGTCAAACATATAGCATCATTTTTGCTCTTTACCTTTTGTTTAATAAATAGACTTTACAAATAAGTCAAATTTGTTTTGCTTCTGTCTCTTTCTTTGCCTGAACTTCATTATTCTTAATTTATGGACATGAGCGTATATACACTGGTGTCCAAAAGTTAAGCATAAATCGTAAAATGCGAAAGACAAGGAGTAAATATTCGTAAAATTATTCCAAATTTCTTGCGGTTATTAATTAGGTAAAGAAGAAACATTGGGTTTATGCAAAACTTTTCAATAGACTACGTCCTGCGTGAAACACTGGCTTATATCTATGTCGGAACGCGGATAAACCGATTCACGCAGCATAGGCAGTTCAGACAAGTTTGGTGCAACTGCTGTGAGAAGGAACGTTGTTAACCATCAAACAAGGTGAATGATGGCCCAAAGATGCCAATTGGACATGTTTGCGAAAAGAAGAATCGTTGGAATGCTGGAATCCTCCTGATCATAGACTGAAGTGTCTCGAATTCTGAATGTGGACCAGTCTGTGATCTCAAAACTGTGGCAGACCGATAGCCAGTATCAGGTCGACCAAGAGAGTCACAACCCCTCTCCAAGACTGATATCTGGTAATAACTGCGCGACGTCAGAAGGGCAGTACTGCCAGAGCACTGGGTTCGGGGCTCACAGTCGCCACAGGAAAACGAATTTCGAGACAAAATGTTTACAGGAGACTCAATCATGCTGGCATGTATGCAAGAATACCATCAGTTTGCATTCCCCTCACGTCTGCCCATAAGCGCGCTTGCTTGAATTGGGGTTTGAAACATCAACATTGGAGTGTGAGAGAGTGGGCCAATGTGATGTTCAGTGATGAGTCCCGGTTTAGTCAAAGTAGTGATTCTCGGCGGGTAACGATATGGAGAGAACGTGGAACACGTTTTGAACCAAGGAACATAACGGAAATACATAATTTTCCATCAAGGGAAGTAATGGTATGGGCAGGAACCATGGGACGGCCGCACAGACCTCCATTTCTTTGACCCGGGGTCAGTGACTGCTCAAAAATACAGAGATGAAGTTCTTGATCCTTATGTTCACTTATTTCGAGGTGCTATCGGTCCTGACTTCATATTCATGGATGATAATGCGCCATGTCAGCGAGCGGTGCTGATTGATGACTTCCTTGAAACGGAAAACATCCAGCGCATGTCATGGCCTGCGAACTCCCCTGATTTAAATCCTATCGAGCGTGTATGGGATATGCTCGGAAGACAAATTGCAGCCCTTTAGCACCCACCAAGTTCCGTTACAGAACTGAAGAGAGCTCTCTAAAACCATGGAACCGTTTTAGCCCACAACTCATTCATCATCTCATAGCAAGTATGGTATATCGCTGTGTAGCGTTCCTGGTTGTCAAAGGTGACCACACGCCTTATTAATCTGCAGCATCAGTATTTTATTTAATGTTCTCTTTCATTTTTTTCTTTAAAGTGTGAATCCTTTCTATGCTCAGTTTTCTTTCAAACTGCTACCTTGGATAATAAAATGAATTATTATTATTCCTTTGGTTTGCTTCCTTATTTTATAACAATTTTACACTCGCATATCACGTTTCCCGCCATTCTGATTTACAGTTCCTTTTTTATTCACATAATTATCAATTATGCTTAACTTTTGGACACCAGTATATATATATGTGTGTGTGTATGTGTGTGTGTGTAAAAATGTATGGATAGAATATTCGCCATCCAAAGATTCAAGGAAATATATCTGTTTGACTACATGTCCTAGAAGTCGCACACTCCACTGAAGACATCTATTACACGAAAAAAAATTTGATTTCCCCAATGGCATCTATAGGACTTTCTTAGAATTTTGATATTTATGCGGGGTTCACCAAGATTTCCTCTTTTCACCTTTAACTTGATTACTCATTGAAAGCTTTGCTTGACTTATTTATAATAATCTGTGACGAATCTGTACGGAACCTTTCCACTAATCTTCTTAGGCGTCTTTCTGGGGAATATAAATTCGCGTTTATTTCCAATCAACTCCAAAAAGAGGTAGGGGATATTTAAATTAGATAAGGTATTTAAGTTGTGGGTTGCGAGATAGCAAGAGAGATGATGGTAGGCTATTTTGCCAGTAACTTTAAACGCATTACTAGAAGATTCAAGGAGAATAGATTCGTGAAGACGTCGAGTTGCTAGACGTACCAGAAAGCTGAGATAAGCCAGCGGTAAATATAATTTACGTACGCTTAAAGTAAGCGTCAGTTTGAGTGACTTAGTTAAAGTCAACAAAAGTTAATAATTCGAATACGTGTGTTTCTCGGATCTCCAATTTCGGTAAACCTTACTTGAATTTGAGCTATATTATTAATTAATTGTATTATTAGTAATTTAATTTAATATAAAGGCAAATCCCTTTAAGCGACGTAACATTATCGTATTATATGTTATCAGAGATTTTTGAGGAAAATTATAATAATAAAATAAATATTATTATTCAAAATGACACTTATTGGTTCTTTACCTCAAATTAATCTTGGTGTTCAAGATGTGACCAAAGGGGGTCATCACAGTGGCGCCCAACGAGTAAATCCCAAGTTTAGAGTCTGATCTAATTTTCGAGTCATCCCTGAGCAGTATTTTTCGGGGGGTGGAGAATGTGGTGGAATTTTTGGAAAATATGGATAATAATTTAACATATTACGAGATACCCACACAACTCGCTTGTGCATATGTAAAGGGTCATCTCACAGGACGGGCACTAGACTGGTTTGAGGTTCTAGGTTATAGGGTTGTTGAAGACAAGGCGACGGATTACGCGCACTTAAAGCAAGCGTTGTCAGAACAGTTCCCCGTGGTTAGAAATAGGTTGGAGCTAGAAACGCGTTTCTATTCATCATCTCAAAAGCATAACCAATAACCGTCTGATTTTGTGTATGATTTGTTGAAGATTCGCAAAATCTTAAATCTCGAAATGACGGAGGAAAAATTGATCGATCATATTATTAGTAGGTTAGAACCTCAGATTTTGGATTATGTAGAGGTTAGGAATCCGCAAACCACATCTAACCTCCTACAAATTATTGATAAATATGAGGAACGGTTTCCAAATAGAAAGATCAGAGGTTCGAGTTGGGAATCCCGAGATATAAAACCAAACGAGAACAATCGTTTCCCTAACAGGAATCGACAAGAAAATTGGAGGGAAACGAGAGGTAACAATAGATACGCGGACAATAGTAGACCACGGAGAGAGTTCAATAGATTTGAGAGTCAAGGTGTTGTGGATAATCAGAGATTCGATGGTCGACGCCGAGGTGGTCAACCGGATCATAGATTCCACAATCAAGGCTGTCGATAAGGTGGTTCGAGGAATAGTACTTTCAGGGGTCAGAATGATCGAAACATATATTTAAAATTTTATGCGATCCATGCGAGTATGGGGTGATTGATCGCGAGGTACGGAAAATCCTCCAGATACAGAACACCAAACTATTCGGGTATCCTCATTACGAATGACTCCAGTAGATTTACCGTATGTCCCTATTCTTTTAAATGAGACATTTATTACAGCCCTTTGGGACACGGGGGCGGAGAAATCTTTCATATCAGAAGAGGTCTATCGCAAATATTTTTCGTATCGACCTCGTCAAAAGACGAAAGATAGAGTAGTAACGGCACAAGGAGTCCCGTGTTGTCGCTTAGGTCGGGTCGAATTACAGATTCGGATCCGAGAATTTCAGAAAACCTGGGAATTTCACATTTTTAACAATACGCAGTAACAATGCATTTTAGGCATTGATTTTATGAAGGAGTCCAAGTTAACTTTAGATTTTGATCAGAAATCGCTGATCATTCCAGATGAACAAATTAAGCAGTTACCAAAAGTGGAAAAGCCGGTCGAGATTGATCTATCAGATACAAAGCTCGGTGAAGAGCAAAAGCAAAAATTAAGGAATTTATTTAATGGTTTTAAAGGGCTATTTTCAGATCAGCCGGGGTTAACTCATGTTTTATACCATGAAATCGATACTGGGGACAAGGGACCGGCAGTGTCGAGACACTACCGATATGATCGGGTCAAACAAGGAATAATCGATTATTACATTGAGAAAATGTTGCAAGAGGGTGCGATTCGTCCTATTCAGTCCCCATACGCGTCACCAGTAGTTTTAACGCGCAAGAATAATGACCTTCCTCCGGATTCTCCTGAGTCGTATCGACTGGCGATTGATTATCACAAACTTAATGCAATAACTAAATACCCCCGATATCCATTACCGGTGATTGATAATCTAATCACAAACATTCCGCATACCGGAGTGTGATGTCCACATTGGATTTAAAAAGTGGCTATTTTCAATTGGTGATTAGCCCAAAAGATATAAAGAAAACCGCGTTTATCACTCGCAATGGCACGTTTGCATTCCTCAGAATGCCTTTTGGCCTTTCAGGGGCGGCGCCAACTTTCCAAAAGGTTATTGATATAATATTAAAACCTGTAATTGGGCGTTTCGTGTCGGTATATATGGATGATGTTATCATCACATCTCCATCGTTTAATGAACACTTAGATCATTTGAATCAGGTATTTACATTGTTGAGAGACGCAGGGCTAACATTAAATAAGGATAAATGCCACTTCGCACGTGACAAATTGAAGTATTTAGGTCTCGTAATTAGTAAAGAAGGGATCGAAACACACAATAATAAAGTGAAGATAATCACAGAAATGAAACCTCCTAAAAATAGCAAGGAAGTGTCGAAATTTTTAGGGATGGAGGGGTGGTATCAGAAATTTATACCCAAGTATGCAGATATATGTGAACCATTATATCGGTTGAAGAAAAAGGGGGCTAAATTTAATTGGTCAACAGAAGCGCATGATTCTTTTGATAAGATAAAACGAGCATTAAAAGAGGCACCAGTTTTGCAATTGCCTAATTTTACAGAACAGTTTAGCATATTTACTGATGCTAGTGGGGTCGGAATTGGTGCTGTGCTTTATCAAAACCACAGACCTATTGCATTCGCATCTAGAACCCTCAATAAAGCGGAAACTATACTATTACTGAACGCGAATGTTTGGCGGTGATATGGGTCTTAAATAAGTATAAAACTTAATTCGGATCCCTATCGGTGAAGGTAATCACAGATCACGCGGCATTAACAAAGCTAACGAACGGGAAAAACTTATCTAGTCGAATGATCAGATGGGCACTCAAGTTATCAGAGTTCAACATAGAATGGGAACATCCCCCGGGGGTCCAAAACTTTGTTGCGAACGTTTTGTCTAGGAATCCAGTAGGCAATATGGATGGATAACAAATTTCGTGCGCAGCTCTTCGAGCCCTAGCCTTAAACTCCCGAGAACAACTCATTCGAGAGCAAAGGGAAGATCCTGAGTTAGGACACATCTATCGTTATTTAGAAAACCCAGATGACGGTTCCGTTAATGCGACTATATGCGAGGGTTGGTCCCAGGATTTTAAATTTATAGATGGTCTACTCTTTTACGCGAGAGAGAAATATTCTACAATTCTTGGAGAACTAAGAGTGTATATTCCTAGATCGCTTCGACGAAGCAATAATGAAAGAATTTCATGATCTGCCATTAGCAGGCCATCTAGGAAAGAGGAAGACCTATTTAAAATTACGCGACACATGTTATTTTCCATATATGAGGAAATATATATTTGAATATGTATCAAATCCTGTGACAGGGGCCAAAAATTTAATTACAAAAACGCGCTACCAGCTGGTCGTTTAATTCCGATAGTATCGAATTACCCCAATGCAATTGTAACGTTAGACCTATTAGGCCCCTACCCCGCACCGCATCCCGACCCGAAAGGTATAGATTTTTATTAGTAATAACTGATCATTTCACTAAGTGAAGTGAGCTTATTCCTTTACGAAAAGCTTCGGCCCAGGCCATAGCTAACGCCCTTTTTCAGAATTATATTTCACGTTACGGAGCTCCGATTTCTTTAATTAGTGATAACGGCCCTCAATTTATATCAGAGGTATTTGAACACTTAAGTCACAGGTTGGACATTAAACATATGAAAACGGTAACATACAGGCCACAGGTGAATTTAACGGAAAGAGTTAATCGCAATTTAGTACAAATGATAGCCTGTTTTGTAAAAGAAAATCACGAAAACTGGGACCGATTTCTTCATGAATTAGCTTTCGCGCTGCGCACTTCAGTGAGCGAAACAATAAATAAAACTCCGGTTGTGTCATTCTTAAGTAGAAAGATTATAACACCTTTTAGCAAACTAATAAATGTCACGGAGGGTGCTGAATATGTACAGTGACTCCCAAAATTGAGAGTACACTTAACTCCGAATTCACCATCGGATCACCAGGTGTAGTAATTAATACGCTATGTTAACGCACTTTTGTACATTCAAAATGCATACATTACTCTTCCAAATAACATTAAATGTAAGATATGGAAATTGATTGAAACAAAAATATGAAGGTTTGAAAGAAAAACTACACCATTTTAATGTCACAAAATTGAGGGTACACTTCTTTAATCGCTATGCAAAACGACCAGTAATTTTTTAAATAGAAATTTGATAATAGATCTATGATAAATGAAGGCTTTCAAATGCTATCTGATAACAAATTTATGTTTGTGATTTGATGTCTTTATTTAAATGGAGAATCGGAAGGAAACGATGATCGAAGAGAGAAAACTTGTTATTAAATTGTCAAATGAAGGATATTCCCAGCGGAATATGCTAAAGTAGTTGGGCGAAGTGTTAACTGCATCCAAAAATCCTGCAAAAATTTAAAAAGACTGGTATGCTGGCAAAAAATAACAAAGGAAGAGGGAGAAAGAAAATTATGAACTCTATAACCGAGCGAAGAGTTATACATCAAGTGAAGATTGATCCTAAAATTAGTGCTCCTAAAATTGCAGCCAGTACCTCTAATACCTTAGGTCGATCGGTTTCTGCAGAAATGGTACGAAGAGTCCTAAGAAAGGCTGGCTATAATGGTAGAGTAGCTCGAAAAAAGCCCTTAATTGGTAAGAGGAATAGAGTCAAGCAATTGAAATTCGCTAAAGAACACATTTTAAAGCCTCAACAGTTTTGGAACGAAGTCATTTTCAGCGATGAGAGTAAGTTCAACATCTTCGGCAGTGACGGTCGCCGTATGGTGTGGCGTAAACCCAATACCTCACACCACCCAAAACACACAATTCCTACTGTGAAGCACGGAGATGGGTCGGTGATGGTTTGGGGGTGTATGGCTGCGCCGGGGGTGGGAAAGCTAGTATTCATTGATGGAGTCATGCACAAGATGGCTTATCGTAATATACTGCAAAATAATTTGAAAGAAAATGCTGATAAATTGGGACTGGGGTCGAATTTCATATTCCAGCAAGACAATGACCCCAAGCACACTGCGTTTGTTGTAAAAGAATGGTTGCTTTACCATTGTCGGAATCAACTTAATACACTTCCACAGTCTCCCAACTTAAATGTTATCGAGAATCTGTGGTCCCACCTTGAGAGAGCTGTGCAAAAACATCAAATTACAAGCAAGGAACAATTGAAATCGGTATTGCAAGAAGAATGGCTGAATATTGCTCCCGATACCCCTAGACATCTTGTGGAATCGATGCCTCGGCGATTGGAAGCTGTCATATCAGCAAAAGGTTATGCTACTAAATATTAACTCTTTATTATTCATGATTTATGCAGGAAAATAGATGCATGTACTCTCAATTTTGTGGCTATCAATTTCTGTTAATTTTCTTTATAAGTTATTATATGTATGTTTAAACTATCAAATATTTTGTTTTATCATTCAAAATAATGAGTTATGATCTAATAAACGCATCTATGCTTAAAGGTTTTAATTATTTCCCTCATTTAATATAATTTTTTCATTCTAAACATTGATTCCCGTTTTAAGAGTAGGTGTACCCTCAATTTTGGGAGTAACTGTAGGAAGAAACATTGAGAAATTCTTCGATGAAGCAAGGCAGAATATGCGGAAACAACACAAACATTGGGGAAAATATTATAAACGGAAAAGGAGGGAAGTTAACATCGAGAAGTAAACGATTTGGTGTTGGTACAAACTCATTTTATAAGTGCTGCGGGTAGGAGAGTGGTTGGAAAGTTTATGCCTATATAAGTTTGAAGGGCCATATAGAGTGTTGGAGGTTCGGAATAACAATTTAATTATTTTAAAGAAGGTAAAAAGGTAACAGTTAATAGTGATCAGGTGAGAGTGTACCGTCCACGACAATCCAACACGATTAGTTCGGACAGTCATGTTGAGACACTATATGAAGGACAGGGGTCGAGTGATAGGTCAAGTAGATCGCAACCAGTAAAATTCAAAGGATCTAGGGAAACCTCGAGTGAGCAGAGTAACGGTCATAAATCAAGTAAGGGTAATTCCGGATGGGAGTATCTGAGATTGAAACGTAAAGTAGAGTCAAATAGATCAGAGGACAGGAAAATTTTAAAGAGGTCCAAAATTTGCAGAAAACGTTCTCTGCAAGGGTCCCAACATAGGGACCAGAAAAGACCAACCCCTGAACCAAAACAGGGGATAAAAAGAGCAATTCCGTCCTCGGTTTCATCTCGAAATTATAAATATAGAAGACCTAATAACCTCTCCCAGGGATCACAGTCCATTGCAGGTCCTTCTCATCAACAAGATTCCAGGCAGGACAAGTCACCTACAGAGGGGAGCAGGCACGAAGGAAGGGGACAATACAACAAGCCCCAGGAGACAATGAAAAACGGAAGCAACAGGGCAGCGGAGAGTAGGCCTGCCCGGTCTAAACTGGCCACAGCAGTGAGACCTTGTCCGAACTACCTACGCAGCCGAGTAAGACAACCCGAAGGATTTTCAGAATAGCGGAAGAATATCGGAATGGAAAATATTCCACAGAACAACATCACAGGAGAAGGGGCCTCAGTATGGAAGCCTTAGGAGATCCAGTGGATAGAAGCGAAAAAAGAACAAAGAAAAATATCAGGTTGTATCGTTTCTTTCTTTTCTCCTTTCGAACAAGTGGTCGGAATAATTATTGCAATGAAGCAAGTCACGGGCGGATTTTTAATTTAAGAACCCAAGCAAAAGTGGACACTAGAATGAGTGTGTTTTTTCTTGATGAGAAAAATCAGCTTTGTATTAATTTTTTTTGTATAAATATGGAGAAAAACATTTGTAAGAATGCATTTTTTACTTCTATGTATGACTTCGATAAGATGCGACAATTCTTTTGGTTGTTTGTTTTATTGTTTTTTGAAAAATGTTTGAAATTGTATGTATATATATATGTGTATATTTTATGTTACATCTAGTGACTTGTGACGCGGCGTAGTTAGGTAGAGCTAACATTTAGTACTAACAAGCGCAGCATGTATGGAATGGGAATGTTAAGGTACCAGATGCTTCAACTGATGTATATGAAAATGTTATGTAAAAAATGAAGGAATCTGTATGTACTATAGATGTTTTTTTTTTTTTTTCACACAAAGAAATTCTCGTTTCAGGGTAGCTGACCCTGAGCATTGTATATTCAACAAAAGAAGCAAGATGCAAGTCCGAATATGTGTTATAATATTTAAGTAGATTTTTAAGTAGTTAAGGAAACCACGCAGGCAGGTTTTTTACCACTTTGGTGGTTTTTCCCTCGCCTCAGAGCCAAATGGGCGTGGTGTAGGGAAATCTAATTCTGTAAATGTTACGTCCTTTAAAGTGTAGTTTTAGGTCGTAATTTTTTTCTTTCCCTTAAGGAAGGAGAATTTTTAGTATCCGATTGGTAGATATATATATTAAAGTCGTCGGGACTATAAATGATGTCTAGGAATTGGTTACGTAATTTATTTTATGGCATGTGACCTTCGAATAAATCCCGTTTTCTTTTTGGAGGGGATTGTGACGAATCTGTAAGGAACCTTTCCACTAATCTTCTTAGGCGTCTTTCTGGGGAATATAAATTCACGTTTATTTCCAATCAACTCCAAAAAGAGATATGGAATATTTAAATTAGATAAGGTATTTAAGTCGTGAGTTGCGAGATAGCAAGAGAGATGATGGTAGGCTATTGTGCCAGTAACTTTAAACGCATTACTAGAAGATTCAAGGAGATTAGATTCGTGAAGACGTCGAGCTGCTAGACGTACCAGAAAGCTGAGATAAGCCAGCGGTAAATATAATTCACGTACGCTTAAAGTAAGCGTCAGTTTGAGTGACTTAGGTAAAGTTAACGAAAGTTAAGAATTCGAATACGTGTGTTTCTCGGATCTCCTATTTCGGTAAACCCTACTTGAGTTTGAGCTAGATTATTAATTAATTGTATTATTAGTAATTTAATTTAATATATAAAGGCAAATCCCTTTAAGCGACGTAACATTATCGTATTATATGTTATCAGAGATTTTTGAGGAAAATTATAATAATAAAATAAATATTATTACTCAAAATGGCTCTTAGTGGTTTTTTGCCTCAAATTAATCTTGGTGTTCAAGGTGTGACCCAAGGGGGTCATCACAAATTTGCATTATTACATTTCTTAGTTATATTCCTTTATAAAGAGCAATTTTTCGAGAAGTCCTTATTATCCAGATTTAAGTTATTCAGAAAATAAATGATGATAATTATTAAGGTTAAACTAAAACTGAATTCAGTGGCGCAACAGTCCATGAGGGCCAAGACCTACTGTGCCCATCTCAGTATATATGACCTTTAGGCACAGAGGTGCATGGGCAGATGTCCCAATGAGGTGGTCAGTCTGAAGCGAAACCCCAGTGTTTAGTCCACAAGCAAGTTTGGTACTCATTTATCGATCCACTGCAGGGATGAAAGGCTGAGTCAAACTAAGGTAAAAATGAAAAAGAAAAAAAAGGTACAAAAACTAATTTATAAAATTTATTTTAGAATATAATAGAAATAAAACATCTTTATAAAAAAAAACTTAAATTTTTTTTATCTTTAATAAAAATATCTGAACTACGAAGGGTCATTAATTCTTTATGATTTTTTTAAAAGTTCTTGTAAATAATATTACTCTGCCATTTAAATTTACTACATTTACGAAAAATGTATCAAACGTATTTTTTTCTGTATTCATTCCTCTCTTGTTACTTTTTACCGAGAGATATATGTAATTCGGCTTACCTACCACAACAAGTCATTTGACCCGTGTAGAAGGATTTATATCCAATACATATTTGTATTGCATATTGTGTGCCAAACCCATCGAATTTCTCGTTTTTGCTGTCGTTTATGTAAGTTTGAAGAGAAATATAAGTTCCGAGGACCTATTTGCTGTCCGTTTAATCTGAGTTCATTATATTCCAAATTTGGCATAACGATTATATGTAAATCATTTGGGGAAGAAGTTCGCTATAAAAGTTTGAAATAGCATAAGTGATAAAGCAGATCGGTTGCCGTAAAGAAATTACTTCATTATAGTATAAATCGCGGATCTGAG
This sequence comes from Trichonephila clavipes, assembly GCA_019973935.1. NCBI lineage: Eukaryota > Metazoa > Arthropoda > Arachnida > Araneae > Nephilidae > Trichonephila > Trichonephila clavipes. The sequence goes on along the minus strand of BMAU01017112.1, from coordinate 106,913 downwards.
TTGGGTACAACAAAAAGTTCGCTATATCCAAGGTTTGTTGCAGTAGACAATATTACAAGTTATAATATATATATCGACTATATATAGTATACAGAGGGTGGCCCAAAAACAGTGCACAAACTCTGCACAGCAAGATTACTTTTTGTGAGTACATAAAAAGGCCCAAAGAGCTGTACCTGTGCCATCCATAGTTTACGAGAAAATTATGGTAAATGAGATGATTCACGATGGTACATGATAGGGGGCTCCGGTACATTTTTGGGCTCGTGTACGTGATTGGCTGGGTATGGCATACCCCAATCGCTGGACCAGATGTGTATATGTATAGGGGGAGGGGGTTCTATGGTTACCACAATCGCCAGATCTTATACCTATCGATTCTTTGCCTTTGGGGCCTTGTCAAAGAACTGGTGAATCGAGACTTGTGATTACTAGCACAAAAGGTCTTAGTTGCACGCTACTTGTACTTTGGTATGTTGCGAGCCTCGATGTGCACTTTGAACATCTGCCTTTATTTATACTGCTGCTGATGCGTCTAATATGGCTATGACGTCATACTTTGTTTTTAGTGTAAGCTATGGATCGTACAGTAACAGTTTTGGGGGATTTTTTTATTTACTTTCAACGAGGAATCTGGCTGTACAGAGTTTGGTTGATAACTTAGTATATCAAAATGTCAGCTACTTCAGGTCTGAATTCAAGAGTGCAAAAGTGTCAAATAAAGTATAGCAAAGATAAAAAAATATGTAAGCATCTATTTTAAGTACAAAAAAAAATATATAGGTGGAAAATGTGTATTACAAATTTCACAATTTACAAGAAATAGGGTGAACGTGAATAAGCTTTATATATTATTTATTTCCAAACTTATAAGATATTTCTTTCTTTCTTTCAATTTAATAAATAAAGATAAAACTGTTTTATTTAGAAAAATTTTTAAGCCTCTAAATTGAACTAAAAGGTATTTTTTTGTGCTCTACATCATAAAATATATGATTTAAAATGCGTGTCATTTCAGCCCCTTTTCGAAGAAATAGTTATATAGGAAACGTCGGTAGAGAGAGAGAGAGAGATTTAATGTTAAGTCTTTAACGATAGAGACAAAATTAGATTCTTGCCTTCTTGGAAAATATATTAAAAAAGAAAAAAAGAAATGATATATTGTGTTAAAATCAGTCTTGAAAACCGGACATGCAATTATTTTGGATCGCAGTTTTGGAATACGTATGCTTAATCTAGCTTGTAAACATTTTTGAAAATACAAAATCTATCCTAACTTCCATGCCGAATTAAAAGAACATCTTTTCATTGCTATAAAATGTACTTTCTTTTCACTGTATTTCCTTTTATTTTGGATACATTTTTTCTTACTTTCAAAATTTTGATGCATTCATTTTCGAGGGCTTTTCAATACTTTTGTTCCTAGAAATACTGAATTGTGAGATTACGAAAAAATTAAATATGTTCCCGGGAGGATAAAAAAAAAACACACACACAACAACAACAACAACTGAAAAATTAATAACAATTTAATCATGAATCATTATTTTTTTTCCTTTTACATCACAGTTTTATATTTCATTTCTGAGTTGAAAAATACATGTAGCGTTAATTTAAAATATTGTGATGCGCTCACGCGCGTTTTCTTTAACATGTCCTTTGGGTTCTTTGGGCCCAGAATTAATGGCAACTCTTTTCCAAACAAAACCAAGAAGTGAAGCGGGAAAGAAAGATGCAAATTAGGAAGCATTTAAGTATCAGAACTTAGAGTAAGCGAGATAGTAATTTGAGGAATGTAAACATAATCCGTGGTTCAAGCGTGAAGAAGTTTTGGAAAACGTTACGCGGCGACCAACAGAAATCATACGTAATAGAGTTCCATTGAGTCAAGGTGCATACCATTGCACTCGAGTAATTATAAGGCTTCATATAAGATTGTTGTGATCGTTACTTCAAACTACAGTAAGGTAGGATTGACTATTTAATATTAGGATCTGTGATAGTGTTGGAATTGAGTTTAGGCGAGTCAGTTATTGAGAGTGGTCCGGGTTAGGTTAATTCAGAGGGTAGCGAGTATTATATAAATTGTGTGTTTTGCCACCGTAAATTTTCTCACATATATTGTTATAATCTAATTTGTTAAATGATTAAGTTAAATATCTTAATAAAGTCATATTAAGATAATGTATGCTTCTAGTTCTGCCGTTAATCCTACAATTCTAGCTCACGCTGATAATCAAAGAGATGTTCACCCGAAGGGGGGGGGGTATCACATCGGCGCCCAACGAGATTTAATTTATATGACCCCGAGGTAAGAAGATTGATTGATTGATTTTTAACGTCGCACTGTTTAGCTACACGAGGGCTTCTGGCGACGGACCACGTAATTTTGAACCATGGTCAAGTAACGTGGACGACACCTGAGCTGGCACCCCCCTCTTCTAACTACCACACCACACCAATGGGAGGACGTTTCAGCTCTCGACAGATTTAACGTGCATCGCTGCCCTACACGGCGGATCTTTAGTGGTACTGGGCTCGAACTCGTGACAAGGCAAGCCACGGTCCGATACCTATACTACTCGGCTACCGCGGTCACTACCGAGGTAAGAAGAACGAGCGGGTTTAATGTTTTACCAGAAGTGTACTTTCCCGGGCCAGAGAACGTTACCGAGTTTTTGGAGGGTACTGAGAATCAAATCAAATTACTTGAGATACTCAGCGATTTATCGTGTACTTATTTGAAAGGTCATCTCCTGGGGAGGGCCCAAGATTTGTATCAGATATTCGGATCAGCGTTAATGCAGAATATCGCCACGGACTTCGCGCAGCTCAAAGCAGCATTGTCAAAAGCATTCCCTGCCATACAAAATAGAAAATATTTAGAAATAAGGTTTTACGCGTCTCAACAGAGACGGAACCAGGAGCCAACGGATTTTGTTTACGATTTATTAAAGTTGAATAAAAAATTAGAACTGGGGATTTCAGAGAAAGCCCTGGTAGATAATATTTTTGTTAGTGAGTGAGTGAGTGAGTGAGTGAAGATTAACGTCGCACTGTTCAGCTACACGAGGGCTTTTGGCGACGGACCACGTAATTTTGAACCATGGTCAAGTGACGTGGACGACACCTGAGCTGGCACCCCCCTCTCCTAACTACCACACCACACCAACGGGAGGACGTTTCAGCTCTCGACAGATTTAGCGTGCATCGCTGCCCTACACGGCGGGTCTTTAGTGGTACTGGGCTCGAACTCGTGACAAAGCCAGCCACGATCCGATGCCTATACCACTCGGCTACCGCGGCCGCCAAATATTTTTGTTAGACTTGAGGCACAAGTCCAGGATTATGTAGAGGTTCGAAATCCACAAAATGCGGTCCAATTGTTGGAGGTCTTATCTAAGTTTGAGGAAAGATATTCATGCAAGACAATGCGGGGTTCGAGGAATAGTGATAATGTAGAAAGACGAGGTTGGAATGAGCGTAGGCAGTCTAATGTTGATGATAATCGAAGAAATTGAAGAAATTCGGAAGTTGTGCGTAGACTGAGTAATAACAGAAATGATTATAGGGGTAACTACGAAAATGGCCGTCAAGGAAATCAATGGTTCGAAAGCAGGAATAGATTTCAGAAGGATGATCGAATATTTAACGATAGGGGATACCAGTTTAGAAATGGAGGCCAAAAGGGCGATTATAGTAGAGGGGACCACAGAAATAGGGGTTCGAGTGAGAATTTTAGTCGAGGCGATAGGAGGCAAAGGGAACGATGAAATGTTTTGAAAGTTAGTGATGTTCAAAGTGATCATACGCAGTCGGCAAATGAGGTACCGATTAAACTTTGTGCAATATGCATGTCTCCAGTGGAACTCACATATGTTCCTATTTTGTTAAACGATACTTTTACGAAAGTATGAGACACTGGAGCGAAGAAGTCATTTGTATTGGATGAGACATACCGAAAATATTTTTTAATAAGCAAATAAAGAAATCGCGTGCTCAGGTGATCACGCCTCAGGGAGCTAAATGTCTAAATATGTAAATTGTGGAATTAAATGTTCGAATTAGGGAGTTTGAAAAACCTTGGTTGTTTCATGTGTTGGCAGATTTGAAAAATACCCATGTATTCTGTTGGGGTAAATTTTATAAGTGGATCAAAGATTGTTTTGGACTTTGATCGGAAATCGTTGGCGATTCCTGATTCGTAAATTGATAAGGTAGTTAAAACTATTGAGGAAGGGGGGAAAAGTAGAAATAGATCTTTCTAAGACAAGGTTGGAGGAAAAACAGAAAAAGGAGAGAGTTTCAGGGATTATTTTCAGATAAACCGGGGCTTACACCTGTTTTATATCATGAAATTGACACGGGAGATAAGCCACTTTTTGTTTCTCGTCCGTATCGTTACGATAGGGTAAAACAAGCGATACTTGATTATCAAGTAGACAAAATTTTGAAAAAAGGAACCATAATTCCGATTCAATCCCCGTACGCGTCACCAGTTTTGTTATGTAAAAAAATAATGGGTTACCGCCAGATAATCCGGAAGCATATAGATTTGCTGTCGATTATCGGAAACTTAATGCAATTACAAAGTACCCACGTTATCCCTTACCCTTAATAGATGATTTAATAATGAACATCAACAGTAGCATCCCATACAACAATAATGTCAGGTCTCGACCTCAGATCAGGGTTCTTTCAACTGGCAGTAAACCCTAGTGATATAGCTAAGACAGCGTTCGTCACGAAGAATGGCACCTATGCATTTCGGCGTATGCCATTTGGCTTATCAGGGGCGGCTCCCAAGTTTCAGAAGGCCATTGATATCATACTAAAACCTGTGATAGGAAGTTGGTGAACGTCTATATGAATGACGTTATTATATCGTCTCCATCGTTCACTCAGCATATTGAACATCTAAAGGAATTTTTCGATTATTACAAGATGCAGGGTTAACCTTAAACAAAGAAAAGTGTAAATTTGGTTGGTGGTGGTTGGAGGGTTTATGGATCGCCTGATTCCTGCAGGAATCTAAATCTCCTGTCAGTCAAAGTTGGGGAGTGACATTAATTTGATAATTTGCCCTTTTTGATTTTAAGTAATTTTTTATGGTAGTTTTAAGTTATTAAAGATTTAGAGATTGCCAGTATAAAAGTAGAGAGTGTGGGGATCTGGAAGCGATTTTGTTTTGTCATGTAATAAGTGTAGTCTGGGCCTACCGAGCTCCATTTTTCCGCTAGGCGGAGAAAGGAGTCGGCGGAAGGAAGGGTATACCGGCGCGGTAGGGGAAGGGGTCGGCATAAGCCGTCTCCTTTCCTACTTTACCGGGAGTAAGTGGCCGTCGGAACGGCCGTATTTAAAAGTCTTAGCGTGAGTTTTGCTCGACCAATCAGGAGGCAGCAGCTCGCGTGGGGGTCGGGATCAGGCGAAATTTGACAAGAAAAGTTTATCTTGGGATTTGGAGAGATGAATTTAAATTATATAAAATGTTTCTAGGTCTATTAAAGTTGGGGTCTGGGGTCGATTTTTCTAAGGGTTCTGTTTTCGATTGTTTCAATATCATCGTAGAATTTTATTGCAAGTTTCTTGATAGTTTCCCGGATGGTTTTGAGGTGAAGCGCAGGCGTTCCTCATAAACCATCGGGCGTTCGTGAGGTGTCTTATAACGACATTTTGGGATGCTTCTAGTAAGTTAATATTTGAAATGCCCCCAGACTGGAGAAGCATATAAGATCACTGGTCTGATTATAGAGGTATAGATAAGCACTCTGTTTTTTAATGTCAGTGGCGAATTCCGAGTGAAATAATAATCTTAGAATCTTTTTGTTTCATTGATTTTCATTAAATTGTGACGGGCTCACGCGTCTTTTCTTTAACATGTCCTTTGGGTTCTTTGGGCCCAGAATTAATGGCAACTCTTTTCCAAACAAATCCAAGAAGTGAAGTGTGAAAGAAAAATGCAAATTAGGAAACTTTTAAATATCGGAACTTAGAGTAAGCATGATGGCAATTTGAGGAATATAAACATAATCCGTGGTTCAAGCGTGAAGAAGTTTTGGAAAACGTTACGTGGCGACCAACAGAAATCATACGTGATAGAGTTCCATTGAGTCAAGGTGCATACCATTACACTCGAGTAATTATAAGGCTTCATCTAAGAGTATTGTGATCGTTACTTCAAACTACAGTAAGGTAGGATTGACTATTTAATATTAGGATCTGTGATGGTATTGGAATTGAGTTTAGGCGAGTCAGTTATTAAGAGTGGCCCGGGTTAAGTTAATTCGGTATTATATAAATTGTGTGTTTTGACACCGTAGATTCTCTCACATATATTGTTATAATCTAATTTGTTAAAGGCTTAAAAATCTTAATAAAGTCCTATTAAGATAATGTATGCTTCTAGTTCTTTTTTTCAAATCAAATCAAAGAGATGTTCACCTGAGGGGGGAATAACCCAATATGAGTTATTTGATTGATTTGGATTGCTTCTATTAAAAGTAGTCGGTAGGGCCTATACCGACAATGTTAAATTGAGCCATTTTAGAAACCTGTTTCTCAGAAATTGTCGAATATAAAAACTTCAAATTTTGGCTTTACAATAATTAGGCTTTTTTATTTAAATAACAGTAAAATGTTTCAAATATATTGTTTAGTTTCTTCAAAAAAATTCATTGTAAAAGTATCGCTTTGAAATTTGTGAAAATAGTCATTTTTTTTACGATAACTGCTTCTGAGCAAAATATTTTAGGAAAATCTCCAAGAAAGTAGCTTCATTATATATAGTTACATATCATTTATGTGCAGTAAAAATTCCAAGTGGTTTCATTAATTATTTTCTTAGAAAAAGGTACACGCACTTTGAAAACAATCATTTTGAGATAATTGCATTTTAAATGTAAAAAAGCACGTAATTACAAAAATAATGAATTACAACATGTATTTGCCCTATTTTATTAAACATTAGTATCTTGTTAATTTTTTAAACATAAAGTATGAATCAAAAAAAATGTTCAAAAAATGAAATGCCTTAAAATGTTCAGAAAATACATATATAGTAATTTTCAGTTTTTGTTCAACGAGATTTTTTTAGCATTTTGCATCAATTTTCACAAATTATGTAGCAATCTGTGAAGAATTTTTAACTTCAATGCATTATAAATATGAAATTTGACCTTATAACATCATAAATATAATGCAAACATGTATCAATATGTAAAAGTCATGATTTGGGAATATGTGATTCTACGACGTTAGAAAAATTTAATTATGGATTTGTATGTTTCCATGTAAACACTCCATTTTCTAAAAGTTTCAAAATTTAAAATTTTCTCTAAACTGTACAAAGGATTTCTAAAAAAGTCAAAAATAAAACTGTTTTTATGTTTTTAAATACGAAATTGGTGTATTTTTATGCATGTAACAATCTTCTCGCAACGACAAAAAGCATTACACATCTGAGTTGTTGTTAGTTACCTATTATTTGAAAACTTTTGAATTATTAAAAAGCTTAAAAACTTGTCTGAACAATAAATAAACATTAATATTTGCAATTAAGTGAAATATTTAAAATATATTGTTTAGTTTTCTCAAAAACATGTAACATAAAAATATCACTATGAATTTTTAAAAAAATTGACATTTTTTGTCACGATATATGGACTCCAGTCAAATATTTTGGGAAAATCCCCAAAAAACTCATATGAATATATATAGTTACATATAAGTAACATGAGGGGAAAAATTCATTACATTCATACATTATATTCTGAGAAAAACATGAATACAGTTTTAAAAACATCATTTTTGAGAAAATTGAATTTTCACTATAAAGTGCCATTTTATGACAAAAATAATGAATTGCAGCATGTATTTGTCCCATTTTATTAAACATTATCATATTTGAATTTTATTTTGCGTAAAATAGTTAACAAAAAAAGTTCTAAATTGCCCAGAACAGCATTTTTCAGTTTTTTTAACGAGAAAACATCAACATTTTCTCAAATTCTGCATCAATTTTTAAAGAATTTGTAGCTTTCATGCATTACAAATATAAAATTTGAACAGAAAGCAACATAAATATAAAGTGAAAATGTATCAATATGGTTTTGGTCAATATGGTGGGAATTTAAGATGGTATTTAAAAATACCTGATTATACGTTTCGTAAGTTTTTCTTAGGTTTTCGTAACATTATCATTAGGTTTTGTTGTTGCAGACAGTTTCTAAGTGTTAAACTTCAAATGTTACTCTAAACTGGACAAATGATTTCTAAAACAGACAAAATAAAACAGTTTTTATGTTTTTAAACAAGAAATTTATCTATTTTTAAGTATGTAAAAAGCTTCTCGCAAAGATAACAAACATCACATTTAATGTATGATCTCATACCTTTATCTCAGAAACTATTAAACATAAAGACTTAAGATTTTGACTACATGTATTAATTATACACTTATATTTATACTGAAGTGAAATTTTTTAAATATATTAATCAGTTTTTTCAAAAACAAACATTTAGTTGAGCGAGCAAATGTGATTATTATGAATTTATTGAAAATTTTCATTTTTTGTTATGATATCTGCTTAAAAATATTTCAAAAATGTCACTTCAGTATACACAATTGCATTTAAGAAACAAGAGTACATTTAAACAATTTTAAAAAAAACATTTAGAAAACAATTTTTATAAAAAAATCTTACCTTGTAAAAGTATTATCCTAATTATTTTTCATCACATATTATCTTCATTATGCATTATGCAGTTATAAAATTAAGATTCATTACGTAAATATTTCTCACCTGGCCTTACTTAAACACGCGAAGATTTAGTAATCATTAACAATAACAAATTAAAAATGAATTTTAACTAAAGAAAAGACCTGAATTTCAGTAAAAAATGACTACATTTTAAGTATAACAATTACTAAAACCCACATGTGAAATCTGAAATTGCCCCCAAAGGTTTTTAGCAAATCTAACAGTTGCAGTTAAACAGTTATCTAAAGTTAATTTGCGTATTAAAAAATAAAAATTAATCGAGGTTTTGCAACTTTTCCCAAATTTTTAAAAGACAATGTTTACAATTCTATCTGTCAAAATGGGCGTGGTAAATCAGCTGATTAATTTTTAAAAATATTTTTAAAATACTTTGAATTCATATAATTGCTTGTATGTTATATCATTGGAAAGGTCTTGATTTGAAGATTTCAGAAATATCAAAAATCCCAAAATCGAATTTTAAGAGGGGTTTACCCTACTAACTGGTCTTAAAGTCGGAACTAGACTAACGGACTCAAATTCTAACTCAATTCTATGGACACGCCACCCTGCGGTAAAAAGGGAACACATATTGAGGATTTTTATGGACACACACCCCTCCAGATCAATAACCTTCCATTAAATTCCCGTCCAGAATGGTTTTGGTATACTAGAAGGAATGTCCAGACAGAGGAATGTTAATCTTGCGGCCTCCTTCTCAAATGGACTCTCCCCATCTAGTATATCCTTTATATAAGGCTTTTTAATAACAAACATGCATGGTAAAATAAGATTACGTAGAAACAAACTAGCTATTTTGAAAAATATTTCACGTTAGAAGCAATGTCTTTGTTGTGTTTCTTAGCATTTCGAGTCATAATACATAAATAAGGGTTCACACATTAAACAGTAATGCCTTAATGCTTTCACTTCAAGAAATTTAAAGAACAATTTCTTAAATCAATGCTGGTGTGGGAATTGTTTGAATTTAATATGAACATTGAACTGGTATCCAGCGGTAGGTATACTTAATATTATTGTGATTTATTACAAATATTTATAAGAGAAGATGAATTCAGTTTAATTTTACCTAAGTGCATAAAGAAGAATCACGAATTAATATTTTTTTATTCAAGCTAATTGACTCAAAGAGCCCATAGATCTGAAAGAAAACCTAAATTCTCTACTTGCAAGAGGCTATCTCGCAAGGTTTCTCTCTCCGAACTAATTTGGGGCTAATTTCTTTAAAGTAGTATTTTCCATTGAAATTTTAACTTCTTAGAGTGGAAATCTGATGAGTACATATTGCACGGTGTAGGAAGTTAACCGATATTTCCACTGACAAAATTTTTTCTAGCTGTTAGTTAGCGATTATGTATTATTAAATCAATTCATCTAGTGAGATTGTCCAGTCAGCTTTCATTTGGGTTTTCTAATCTAGAGAGGGGCATTAGCAGCCAGCAAATATTTAATGGTTACAGATTTTGGTTGTTTAGAATTGGATAGTTCATTTGGCACTCTCTTCGAAATAATTTAACCAATTGTCAGTTGATTATTTTGTATCACATGTCAGCTATACTCCTTGTGTAACACACTCTTACGAGTACGAAACTCTCCAAGTTAACTAGTGAAACTTTGGACAACTGTCATTTATAAATGTCCATATCATGCAGACATAAAGCTTTTATGCAGTATATCTCTTTTGAATATGTATTTCTTATTTGGATTATTTTAAAATAAAACCAATAAATTACTGAAGCAATGATGAAGCTTAAAAATAAACATTACTCCCATGAAAATGTATTCAAGGAATATTTTAAATTGTTTTCCTGCTTAATAATTTTCAACGAAAGGGATAAATAAAATAGAAGTTTCTAATAATACACATGGTTAACATTAAAACTTTTTCCGTTAAAGATATGAAATAATTTCTTAATATTTCATGCTGCAATATATTTTTTAAATCTTTGTAATTTATTAGATTAATTTCTGTTATTTAACAAAGTATATTATTTTACAGGAAGCCTTTATTTATTTATACTAAATTGGATTATCAAATAGCTGAACTCTGCAGCGGCAGTTTCATTTTAAATAACCCTACCATAAAAATGATATGGCAAAACGATCCATATAAATATCAACCTGGAATCGAAGCTGTAATTAAATGACAATATAAGGAAATGCCTTTCAAGCAGTTTTCAAAAACCGTTTATGTACAAGTGTCATTAAATAAAATACAAAAATCTGAGAGAAGTACATCTTTATTAATTTCTCCCGGGAAATAATCTTTACCTATTTTGAATCAATAATGAAAAGATATTGTTTCATAAATCTTAATAAAATGGTTATTTCAATTCATAAGCAGCCTTTATATATTCGGTACAGAAACGATTTTAAAATATATTTCGTATCAAAAGTAATTTCCTAAGTATTTTTGGATGATATATGAATTATGGAGATGTTTAAATGCATCAAATATAGATTTTTTGGTGATATAAGAAGATGGTTTATTTGAAAATTATTTTGATAGGAGAAGAAATGATCAATAAATTTTACAAGATTTCTCCTGAGTAATGTTAATTTATTCATGATACCGGCTTATATATATTCCCGGATCTACACGGGAAGTAAGTTTCAAGAATAAAGAATTCATTCGTATAAAATATTCTTAAAATGACTCAACTCAAGATATGATGTTTCCATAAATATAGAGAAAGATACTTACTAGAGAAGCGTTTCTCAAACTGTGGGGCACGCCTCCCTTGAGGGGGACATGATAAACCTACGTGGGGGCACGAGCATATTGAAAAATCCAAAATAAAGGGTTTAAAATAATTATTAATTTACCGAAAGGAAGAAAAGCAAAATACATTCTGACACGATAAAAAAATAAAATACATATTCACATTGACATAAGATACTTATAGATGTGTCAGTGCGGCAAAAAGTATTTAATAATTGATTTACCAATACTAAATTAAAAGCAAGTTTAGTAATTACTAATGACTTCCATGGTCCTGTCATATACAAAATATAATACATATATTGATAATATGTACAGTTTATAATATTAAAGCAGCATTGTAGCTTTAACGTCGAAGTACATTATTATTGCATTCAACACATTGTTGTCGATGAAAATTATAACTGAAAATTGGGTCGCAAATATGGAAAGTTTGAGAAGCACTATACTAGAGTGCATATCGTTGAGCCAGAGTTGAAACAAGTAGTTCATTACTACACTACGAACATAGTTTATCGATTAATTTGTTTGATATTATTTTCAATATACATATGTGTATGTGTGTGTGTATAGAATCATTAATATTATATTCCAAATGACACTATATAAATGTAAATTAAAGCAAAACAATAAGAAAAATTTAGCAAGAAAGTGTAGAACAGTATACCGGGTGATCGTAAAAAAACTTTGCCGGTATATGAACCTTTAGTGGCCATTCCATTTAATTGATCGGGATAAACCCGGAACTTTATGAAGTGCAACAAGTGCCAAAGTTTAAGAAAAATACGATCGAGTGGTACGTAGGAAATTGACATACAACAGAGGCCTGGCACCAATCACCGATGACAAAAGAGATCGAAAAAACAAAAACTTTCATTTATACCCATGTCCATAAATTAAGGATAAGGAAAATCAGACAAAGAAAGAGACCGAATCAAAACAAATTTGACTTATTTGTAAAGTCTATTTATTAAACAAAAGGTAAAGAGCAAAAAACATGCTATATGTTTGACATAATTAATAAAAATTGTGATTTTTACTCCCTGGAGCAAATTTAAAAAAAGAACCTATTTATAAAAAACAGTATGACATAGTTAGTATGATGGTTAATACGGAATATGTCTCCCGGGCGATGCAATACAGGCCTTACAACGCCTAGAAATGCTGAGTATCAAATTATCAATCTGATCTTGGGGAATATTACACCACTCATCAATCAATGCCCTCCGAAGTTCCGGTAGAAAGGTGGGAAGGGGTTGACGAGCTGCAATTCGTGGATTAAGAATATCACACACATGCTCTATTGGATTCAAGTCCGGTTAGTATGCTGGCCAATCCATACGGGTGATATCCTCCGATTGAAGGCATTCGTCTACAATGTTTGCACGGTGAGGACGGACGTTGTCATCCATAAACAGAAATTCAGCACCCATGGCACCCCGAAACAAACGTACATGTTGTTCCCGAATGACATCCCGATAGTTGTGGGCTGTCATCGTTACACTCTGAACATGCAGGTCAGTTCCGGAACCAAGAATAATTCCTTCCCAAACGAGCCATCCTGCACCAACGTAACGGTGTCGTTCAATTGTGTTCTCTTGGTGGTAACGGGTACCAGGAGCTCTCCATATTAAAGTCCGGCGAGAATCAGACTGCAAACTAAACCTGGACTCGTTGAAAAACATCACACAAGACCACTGTTGTGGTGTCCGCAATGCATGCTCTCTACTCCAGGTTAATCGCAGGCGACAGTGAGTTGCGGTAAGTGGAACACATCTGACAGGCCTACGAGCATATAGACCAATGTGCCCTAAGCGTCTGTACACGATCTGCCTTGAAACTGTCGTACCGGTACCTGAAGAGAGCTGACGAGACTGGTCTGATGTTGTGCTCCGTCTGCTTCTTTTGGCAGTAACTGCCAAATACCGGTCTTCATTCGGCGTTGTAAATCGGTGGCGACCTGTGCTGTAACATCTAGTCAAATTACCATCATGTTGGAATCGTTGCCAAAGCCTGGAGATGACACTCTGGGCGATTCCAAGTTCCTCGGATACTTCCAGCTGGGTACGTCCACATTCCAGTCGTCCAATAATTCTACCACGTAAAAAAATCATCCAAATGCTTCCTTTGTGCCATAACTATGCGGTTATTGCACTGAAAGGCTTTTAAAGCGCTTGTGAATAATTTTACTTCTTTGCCACCATTCCTTATATACCCCTCTCTTACACTCTCGTGATTGTGACGTACTATCCTCGCCATCTGGTGGTTTCCTGTAATTTGCATATTCTTCTTGAAGATGTGTGTGAAAATTCTACAGGTGAAAATTTTATTTTAGAGTTCAATTTTTGTGTGATTCTGAATTATCCTTAATTTATGGACATGAGTGTAGATTAAACGTTTTCCACATGAGTGCATTTCGCATTGCTTACGTAAGAAATCCTGTAATTTTCAAACATGAGGGGAAAAATCTTCCTAGCAAGAAAAATGGGTGAATTATTTTCCAATTTACCTGCAGAATAGAGTAAAACGCTAAATGCAGTGGCGTAACGGAGAATATTAGGCCCACCCCCCACAAAGTCAGGTTTTGAACCACAAGCTGAAGCTTACAAAGGAAAACAAAAACATAACTTTTGGGACCCCTAGAATCCTCCTAACCCGCGATGCGGGGATGTACGTTACGCAATGGATGATAATTTTATTTCTGATAGCCCAAAATGAAACTAACACCTCCCCCTCCATTCAATTACTAAATATACTAGGAGGGGGGGAAACATTTATCCGATTTGAAAAAAATCCCATAATTTTTCTGGTCTTTTCTGACTTTCTACGCCATTTTTTTGGATGATTAACTGGAAGACAAATTCGTACACGGCTAACTTCACAGTAGAAGTTTTCGAGTTAGCGGGAAATTCGAACAGTGTGGCTGCTCAGAATTTCATTTGAAACGAAAAATAAGTTCAAATATGGAAGAAAATATTTTGAATTAGGGAAGATGCACACAAAAATCGAAAGAGGCAGAATGTAGTTGGAGGAAAATCTCGCCACATGAGATGATTATATGTATTCAGACATCCCAATAAATGAACACAAATTTTACGAACGATTTGGAAATTCGGATTCTTGCCGCCAGCTTCCAAGGATTTATGAGATTTATGTTTTTCTTTCAGAATAAAGATTGCATCCAAAGACCCAGAAAGTTAAAAGGATAGAATCACTTGCGCATGTCTAAAGAAAAATTTACAAAAAAAAATCGATTTTCCTAAATTGCGTTTCCCCACCACACCGAGGTTATCAGATCCGTATCTAAGATGACTAACTGTATTTAGCTTTAAAAAGTTCCGAAAGTCTTCTGATTATACTCGAAAACACACAGTATACATGTATATATTTAAATATCTTATATATATATATATAATCTTATATATATATATATATATATATATATCTTATATATATATATATATATATATCTTATATATATATATATATATATATCTTATATATATATATATATATATATATCTTATATATAAATATATGTATATATATATATATATATATCTTATATATATATATATACATATCTTATATATATATATATCTTATATATATATATATCTTATATATATATATATACATATCTTATATATATATATATATCTTATATATATATATATACATATCTTATATATATATATATATATATCATATATAAATATATGTATATATATATATATATCTTATATATACCGGGTGGGCAAAAAGTCCGTAAAAATTTTAAAAATTCATAAAATCCGGAGAAATGAACGAAAAAAAAAAACTGTTTGCGGGATCAGCATTAGTATGTCACGGGATTTTTTTTAAGCTAGAAAAAATAATTCGAAAATCATCCGGTAGGTGGCGCTGATGTACGCAAATCAAAGAAACAATGCATAAATAATGAACAGAAAACTTTCAAAACTTTATTACACCAGAATATGTTCCACATGACCACCACCACAGGGGAGAAGACATTCCAGACGAGTGACAAATCCAGCAACGGCAGAGTGCAACATGTCCGGATGTATGGAGGATACTTCTCTGTGGATCGCATCTTTCAGTTCCGACAGACTTGATGGACCGGATAGATACACGCGAGATTTCAAATATCCCCACAACCAGAAGTCTGCCGGTGTTAAATCTGGAGACCGAGGAGGCCATGGGTACCTGCAGTGCCTGCTAACGATTCTGTCTTCCCCGAACGTCTGTATCAGGAATGCCTTAACCGGGTTAGCAGTGTGACTGGTTGCTCCATCTTGCATGAACGTGACATTCGAAATCTGACCTCGTTGAATTAAACATGGCACGTCAGTCTTCCGCAGAAGCGTTAGATAACGCTGAGCATTTACCGTTTCCGTTATCCATCCATTTACTGCGCACTGCGTTTCAAAGAAGAAGGGTCCTATGATAAATGAACCCGTGAAACCACACCATGCTGTCACTTTTGGGGAATGCAATGGCTTCTGTGTATACTCACGTGAATTAGAGGTCACCCAAATGCGACAGTTATGGTTATTAACGTCACCATGAAGCGAGAAATGAGCTTCATCTGTCCACAAGATGTTAAAAACCCAGGTGGGATCCTGTTCCATTTTAGAGAAGGCCCACTTCGCAAATGCTTCCCTCTGTGCGGTATCTGCTGGCAAAAGTTCATGGCACGATTGCAATTTGTATGGGTACAGCTGGAGGATTCGACGAAAAATATTGCGGACAGATGATGGTGGTAAGCCCAATCGTCTGGCAGCTTCACGAGCACTGCTGGTCCCTGAAGCTGCTTCGGACGCAATCGCTTCCATTTCGACAGCAATGCAGGGTGCACGTGCTTCTTTCAAGCATGGTCGTCCGGCTCGTGCTCGATCCTCCAACTTTCCAGTTTCCTCAAAACGTTTAACAAGCTTTAAGAGACATGCAGGTGTTAAAGGGTCTTTTCCACTCTTCACATTTTTCTGAACTCGAAATTTACGCAAGGCAATGGTTGCTGATTCCTCGTTCATGTAAAAATAACTTCACCAACAAAGCTTTATCCGGTGCATTGAGCATTCTTGTTCACATTCACTGTTTGCAATGGTGGAATGAATGTGGATTCATTGACAGCAAAGGTTTTTATAGCCGTCTAATTTGCATATTTCCACCACAGACGCTTGTAACAGCGCCACCTACCGGATGATTTTCGAATTATTTTTTTTTTTTGTAGCTTAAAAAATCCCGTGACATACTAATGCTGATACCGCAAACAGTTTTTTTTTTTTTCGTTCATTTCTCCGGATTTTATGAATTTTTAAAGTTTTTACGGACTTTTGCCCACCCGGTATATCTTATATATATATATATATATATATCTTATATATATATATATATCTTATATATATATATATATCTTATATATATATATCTTATATATATATATATCTTATATATATATATCTTATATATATATATATCTTCTATATATATATAAATGTTGTGTTGGTTTGTGTATGCGCGCATAACTCAAAAAGTTCTGCATGGATTAATCTGAAATATTGACACAACGTTGCATTTGTCTCTGGTCAGGATCTTATATACTTTTTTATTTCGAAATTCTCTCTAAATTTTTTAAAATTTAATTTTTAAGTGATTTTTTTGGTGTTATGACGTCGTACGACGTCACGATCCGCTCTGAATGCGAAAATTTAAACTTCTCGCTTAGAATTTTCGAAATTATTGTATAACTCTTCTATGGTTATGTTTATGCGTTGTCATATTTATCTATTTATTGTCCTTTGATACGTAATTGGGATTATTTTTCGATTAAATCTTTTTTTAAAAATTATTTTTTCAAGAACTCAAATTTTGTTTTGTAGGTTTGGCAACAGTTGGATAGCATTATCGCGGGATGTTTACGACTTTGATTGAATTCTACATCGTGTTTTTTCTGTAATTTTAAGCTAAATTTATTTCTCTTTATTAAGCGAAAATGAAACTAACATAATTGACTTCTGTACGCTACTTACTTTTCTACCAAATAGAGAGAGAGAGAGTTTCCGTCAACCATTTACCTGAAATAAACAGACGTAGCCAAATGCCGCGATATAACACACACACACACATTCAATGTTTGGAAACAATATTTTTTCCCACTTGGAGATATTTTAATGTGACGAAATTAATCGACGGAGTTTTTAATAGGAATGTTTTTTTTAGACAACTTTTAAACTTCATTTGATTCTTACGTATTATCGCAACAATCGCCAACTATTATGATAACTCGCAAAGTTGGCCATTCCATCTTCGCAGATGTTGTACGCGCGGAATTGGCAATCGTGCTTCGTTTTATACAATATCGCTAATAGGTTGCGATAATACGTAAGTACCTTTCATTTGATGTTAGTATTGAAATACAAGTGTTAAAACTAAGATTTTCTGATTTTGAGTCATCAAAATATTGCACCTTATTTTGTTTTTTATTGCTTTATAAGATTATTACCTTCTTAAACAGATTCCATTAGTAATTTGTTAAAAAAATACTGGAAGTTATTATGATTTGTTTTTGTCAGGGACGTAGAGCTACCGCTGTATCAATGATGCAGGAGCCCCAACGAATGTTATTACAATTCCACTTACATGGTGCTCATATCTGAAAAAGGGCCACAAAGGAATTCTTATACAAGGCCCACTCAGAGCTGTTTTGTAATTTCATATGTTTTTCTTTAAACCTTCACTTTAACTGCAGTCAATCGACTTGAGTACATAAAATTGTATTCCAGAAACTCGAACTTAGGTCATCATACTGGCCAAACAAACGCAGTGTGAGGGATAAATGCTGATCAAATTAGAGGAAGCAGGTTGTCATAAGATTGTAATTATTTTTTCAAATTTTACTTTCGCGTTGATAAAGATAGTTCAGCTCTTTTTATGTCAATTACTGTTAGTATTGTATATCATTTTTCAATTTATTTTTATGCACAGAATATTTACTTTGGATAATTTTTATATATAAAATACTAAATTTAATTCTGTTCACTATGTATGTGTTTAGCGAGTAGTATACCGATTAAAATCTTCCACCTACCGTAAAATCCGGCTTATAACGCGCACTTTGAACGCAAAAAATAAGATCGAAATTTACAGGTGTGAGTTATACGCTGGGTATAAAAATGAGGGCTTTAAAAATTAAAAAATAAATGAGCATAAAAAAGTTAAAACTTCTAAATATTTCGAAATACTATTTATTTAAAAGACATGACATTCTTATTGAACTTAAAAGATGGTAGTTCTAAAAGTATACTATTTTTGCAATTGCTTAGATAAACACCTTGAATAAATCGCTTCTAAACATAACAGAATTGCATTTGTACATTTCAGGTTTCTTCGTAAAAAAGGGGTGCACATTATATAGCGAATATACCTAAAATTTAAAAATTGCAGCTTGAAAGTATGGGTGTGCGTTATATGCCGGACTTTACAGTATTTTATCTTTCTCCAATGAATCTAAATTAAATTAATGTATAATTTTTATGGTACTTATATTTTTTCTTTAGTCGGCCATTTACCTAAAATCAAAAGACATCGCCAAATACTGCAATATGCATTCAATAAGGGAAAAACATTCTATGCCTGTTTGTGCACAATAATAATACTTTTTTGCACTTGGTAGTGAATTTTTCCACGAAATAGTTATTGTAGTTTTTAATAGTTGGGGCAATAACATTAGACTCACGAAATATCTATTTTGTGTAATTTCAAAATTTTATTTGGTGTTACTGTGAAATATAAATGGAAAAATTAAGATTTTCTGATGTATATTTTGTGTTTGTTTTGATGTTTATGTTTTATCGCAACCATATTGGCAACATTAGCACTTAATTGCCAATTCACCATGTATGATGCGAACAAAATCGGGGTTGATATAGTCGCAACAGTACCCAAGAACCTTTGTTTGCAACTTTTTTTGGTGATTTTATCAAAATGATAATTTGTTGTTAATAATTGATTTTTGATAGTTTTTTATCATTTAAGTTTGTTATAGCTAGCTAGCTGTACCCAATCATGTTTTCCTGTGGCTCAGTCTGGTTAAAAAGAAAGAAAAGAGAAAGTACACATTTCTAATATCTTTAACTGCTTGCACTTGAGGTATGATTTTTTTTATTAAAAAGATGTGGAAATATACATTAACAAAACTTTTCTAAACAGATTTATTTCATTTGTAATTTGTTAACAGAATACTCCCAAGTTATTATAGTTTTTTTTGTCATGGTATGAATCTAAAATTATTTGCATTGTCTCCATAGAAGAGGTGCCAAGTTTGAAAACAAATTAAATGACTCTTCTTGAGGTGAAAGGGTTAATTTTGCAATGCTTATGAGTAGACATTTTGTGTTGCTTCATTGTCTGTATATATACAGAAATTGTCTGCTGTGCCTGCTTTAGAGCAGTAGTTGCCATTTTTTTTTCAACACTTCATGAACCACTTAATGTATAACTTTATAATTAGCATTTCACTAATAGGATTGACCTCTATGTGGTGGAGCATTATAGCTATATTTACGTCTTTATTTAATCTTCTATGCCCTGAAAATAAGCGGTAAAATCCTAGGAGAGCCCACACCCTTGGCGACAAGCCAGAACAAGATGGTGCCAAGCGAAAGCAACAATGGTGGCAAAGAAATATATCGGGATAAGGTGGATGCATAATGAAAATACATGTAAGCAAACAGAAATTAAACATTTGAGATAAAAAATATAAAAACAGCACGTACTTTCTTACTGCTGATCTTTTCCGAGTGGAGGGGACAGTGTAACAACAGATTTTAAAAAGTCTTCAAAGTCTCATTGCTAAGCGAATGATCGTGTGAACGCCGCCATATTTATTCTGCGAGGTAATGGTCGAACATACATTCGGCGTGGCTGGCACGATTTCGAAGAAAGCGTTTTATTGCCGACCATGTTACATCATGCTGATCATTACATTTAGGACATTCATAACTCAAAGCAATCAATCCTTCCTTCATACATCGTTCAATCAATTATTTCTTACCTTTCGCATTCAACAAAGTAAAAAATTCTAAAGTAGATTCCCTCACACACGCAACCAGCCCGGAGACCAAGAACAAAATGAAATTCGAAATGCGCGCCCACAAAATACGAAAATGCTAGAAATAGTTAGGGTTGTCGTATGTAGTGTTTAAAAGTAGGGTTACCAAGATGACGCAATTATCGCCAACCAAAGTAATTCGCGCCAAGGGTGTGGGCACTTCTAGGAGTGAACCAAATAAGCTTCATGAAAAGCAACAATCAACAAACTGAAGTGTTTTGCCTACAATTTTCCAAAAAATGGTTGAGGTTACCAAAAATCGCTAACCTCAGGAATTATGTTTTTTTGTTTAGTTATTTCAGTAACTAAAAGCTTTTAGTAAAGAATAATTCATGTTCCGTAATATGTTGTTTTGTTGTTCATCTTTTTTTAAACCGAATCTTCATAAAAGTATAAATAATTTCCTAATTTTTCTGCATACCATCGAAAATTTTTCACGCATCACCAATTGGTGACTGCTGCTCTGTAACACACATCAGTAATTATGTATTAGCATCACTGTAACAAAATTGGTGCCATGTATATCGCGTACCTTAATATCTAAACAATAAAGATTCTAACATTTTTTTTATGAAAAAAGAAATGGAGGGAAAATGTTGCGATTTGCATGGCGGTAATTTGGCTGTGGTGATGCTAATATTTAAGTACACAGATAACAAATAATTGTCCATCTGAAAAGCTGTCTATGTCTAGATATAAGCCACTCTGTTTTAAAGATAGGCCCTTAACTTTGTTGATAACAATTGCTAATACTAATCAAATTGTGAATTGCAAAAATACTCCCATCATTATCAAATCTTTGACGTAGTTTTCTGCTGCAAAATCCGTGTTTATATTGGAATTTTCCTGGCGTATTCGATTAAAAATACCTTCAGCCTCTCATTGCGTTGAATTTCAGCTGCGTCAATTAATGCACGTTTAAAGTTAAATATTTCATTAGCATTTTTTATTTTTTCCTTTTCTTTTTGTTTCTGATTTTTCTTCTTTTTTTTCATGTTTTGAAATTTTATATGTTTCTGTTTTAATTTTCTTTTCTTTTTAAGTGTAGTTTTAAGTTTTTAAGAAATTTTATATGCTTTGTTTGAATTTTTTTTCTTTATCAGTGCAGTCAATTGGCTTCACTAGGTAAAAATAATGCCTTGCGGGAAATCAAACTTAGGTTGTCATACTTGCAAGGCAAAAGTACTACAATGAGTGTAATTGCACATCAAACACGAGAAAAAATGGATATCAACAAACGAGAAAAGCAGACAAAGAATGTCACAAACACAGGCTGAGGGCGCAGCAAAGCAACATGCAGCCAGACTTGAGGAAGCACATTTGCGAGCACATCATTCGTGTTTTACAACATCAGAAAGATGTTAACCAAAAACAGCACATCTGCGTCAAACATGACTTTGTGGTGAGCAATCACACAATAACAGTCAACTTGCATTCCGGTACAACCCAGTGGAAGATTCTAGGTTCAGGCAGCATGTTCTCATTTACACAATGATGGAAGTGTATCCTTATTGCAATGTTCTGGAATTTAAGGGAGAAACCAAAGGAATGTTTTGTACCACTGAAAAAATTAAACTGCCTCAACTCAGAGAACAGAGCCATTACAAATTTTGCTTGCTAGATATACTGCGGAATCAAAACATTTCCTATATGACATCAGGAAATACAATTCATGTTTCCAAGTGGCATTGTTTGGATAAATGTGCATTTGTGAACACACCTCTGATTTAATAAAAATATCCATAAGCATTGTAAAACTAACCCAATTCTCTCAATGAATCCAGAGTGGAGCCATTTAAAATTTATCTTCGAACTTGAGGTCGCCACTTTAAAGACAATGTAAATAAATTTAGGTTCATAACATGGCATAAGGACAAAAATAAGCAGTAATAACTTCAAGCATTTGGTTAACAAATTATAAATATCAGTTTAGGAAAGTTTTTTGTATATATATTTATACATTTTTTTTATAAAAGATCATACGTGCAATGCAAATTATTTAACATACTGGAAATATGTCCTTTCTGTTAAACAAGACTAAGCCACAGCAACGCGTGGCAGGGTACAGCTAGTATATATATATATACACTGCTGGACAATTGCTAAGGACGGATAACACTATCATCCATAGCAACCACAAAATGAAAGGAAGCAAAATGTGGAAAATTAGAATAAGTGCGGGATATTAGTAAGAAGAAGTATGAGTATGCAATTTTTTTTCCACGTCTGTTCATCACGTGATAGCGTTCATAAGAACTTTAAAGGTTTTGACGCGTGTGGACAGTTGTTGTTTCAAGTCAAAGTTTTACAGGAAAGATTTAATAGATGAACTTAAAATTTGTGGCATGTCTTCCCGACATCACATAGATGATTTTATGCGTGGCCGAATTATTGGAAAGATCGAAGAAGGACGAAAAATAACAGATGTTACCAGGGAATTCGACATCGCTCACAGCGTTGTTTCACGGCTGTGGAAGTCATTTAAAACTACTGGAATGTGTAGTAGACGGCACGGGGGAGATCGTGTTAGAAGTACGACGCCTGCAGAAGACAGATATATCGTCCTATCAGCAAAAGGGAACAGGCGCACCACAGCTCAGCAGGTGGCAAATCAGTTTCTTGCTGCCTCAGGAAATCAGATCTCCCGAAAAACTGTTGCCAGACGTTTGAGAGGAGGAGGACTATACGCACGCAGACCTGTTGTGTGTGTCCCACTGACCAGACAGCACCGTACTGCCCGTTTGCAATGGTGTTGTGAGCATCACAATTGGACTGAACAGGACTGGGCATGCGTACTATTCTCAGATGAGAGTAGGTTCAGTCTGTCATCGGATTGTAGACGCCAACTGATCTGGCACGAGAGTGGTACTGCTTATCGTCCAGAAAATATCCAGGAAAAGGACCGATATCCGACATGCAGTATCATGGTGTGGACCGGCATTATGATCAATGGCCGCACGCGCCTACATGTGGTTGTGAATGGGACTATGACGGGCCAACGATACATTGATGAAGTTCTATTTCCTCATGTTCGTCTTTTCCACTGGTGCTGTCATTGATAAATTTGTTTTTATGGACGAAAACGCAACATGTCATGGAACACTCGCTGTTCAGGATTGTCTAGACAGCGAGGGTATTCAACGTCTCGTATGGCCAGCGCGTTCTCCAGATCTAAACCCCAATGAAAATGTGTGAGATGCTTTGGGGAGCCAAGTTGCTGGTCGAAACTATCCTCCGACAAACAAGAACACCCTCATCCGTGCACTCACAGAGGAATGGGATAAATTGCCTCAACAGCTGCTGGGTAATGTTGTGCAAAGTATGGTACGACGTGTGGAATGTTGCATCACTCTCCACGGTGGACATATCCCGTACTGATACCTTTCTTTAAGGTGCCTGCTGACTTTTAGATGCATTGTTCCATTTCTCCGTACGCAGATCAAATGAATATTTTTTTTTCTTTCAGATGTTTCACAGTTTTTTTACTTTCCAGAACAATAAATATTCTTTATTCTAAGGTCTGAACAGTGTGGCAACTATATTTTATTCTACTAGGCCTCATGTCTCGCTTAATGTTATGCTACATAGCAGCAATTTTTGATCCGTCCTTAGCAATTGTCCAGCAGTGTATATATATATATATATATATATATATATATATATATATATATATATATACATACAATGGTGTGCAAAAATTAAGGACGAAGTCGAAAAATTAGCATATCAGCCGAACGAAGAGGCAGAGCGGACAGAAAGACCAATCCGGAGATTAAGTAAGGTGATGTACGGTAGCACATGCGCAGATATGCAGGTAGACGTAATGGGGGAGTGTCTGAGTAGTATAAAGCATGTTGTCGGTGTAAGATCAGTATTTCTGGCAAAAAGATTGCACGCCGTATAGCAGTTAAAATCACACCAAGTTGCTGCCTCAGCGAGAAATGGCGAATAATCGATCTGTTAGACGACATCTGTATGGTTTTACCCGAAGTCGAATCATTGGGAAGTTGGAGGAAGGCCGCAGTGTGACCAGTGTGGCTGTAGAGTTCGGAATTGCTCACAGCATCGTTTCACGACTTTGGAGACAATTTCAAACTACAGGAACAGCTATCCGGGGGTTCAGTAGTGGTCGTCCACGAGGAACCACACCCGCAGATGACCGGTACATTGTCTTACAGGCCAGAAGAAACAGGCGGCAGACAGCTGGAGAAATCGCTAGACACACGACACAGGCGACTGGACGACCGATCGTGTTTTACCGTGGCCAGAAGACTGCACGGTGGTAATCTGTTTGCACGACGCCCTGTACGGTGTGCATCTTTAACGCCTGCCCATCGGAGAAGACGTTCTCTGTGGTGCCGGGAACACCGGAATTTGGGAGACAATGAATGGGGACGAGTACTCTTTACAGATGAGAGCAGATTCAGTTTGAGTAGCGATTCTCATCGCATACTCATCTGGAGAGAGCGGGGAAGCCGCAATCATCCCTCGAACATCATTGAAAGGGACAGGTATGGAGGTCGCGGTGTTCTCGTTTGGGGAGGCATCATGCTTGGTAGTCGTACAGACCTTCACATCTTCGACGCAGGTTCAGTCAACGGGACCCGTTATTGTAACGAGATTCTTCTTTCATATGTGCGTCTTTTTAGAGGCGCTATGGGTCTGCAGTTCCTTTTCATGGACGACAATGCACCATGTCATCGCACAGTAGCTGTCAAACAGCTCTTAGAGAGTGAGGATATTGAACGTATGGATTGGCCGGCACGATCTCCGGATCTCAATCCCATCGAGCATGTATGGGATTTTCTAGGCAGACGCTTGGCAGCTCGTACCTTACCACCAGTAACGATTCGGGAGCTTTGATTGGCGCTGCAAGACGAATGGGCAGCAATGCCTCAACAACTCATTGACACCCTCATTCTCAGCATGGGCAGACGCTGTGAAACCTGCCTAGCAGTCAGGGAGATCATATCCCCTACTAAAGACCGGATGTTTCTTGCTGGACACCCATCACAGGGATGTTTCGGCCTTCAGTCGCATTGCGCTCCATGCTACTTTTTCAATCAAGCTTCTTTTTTATCCCTCTGATTTCTCTTTTAGTAAGTGTTGCTTACATATTACACATGTGCTTACGTATTGGTGATCTTACGGTATTAAATGTGTTGATTTGGAAAGCTTTTGTACAAAGTTATATTGAAAAAACCGTCTCGTCCTTAATTTTTGCACACCAGTGTATATATATATATATATATATACATTACTTATATATATATCTTATATATATATACATATATATTTTATATATATATATATATATATATATATATATATATCTTATATATATATATATATATATATCTTATATATATATATATATCTTATATATATATATATATCTTATATATATATATATATATATCTTATATATATATATATATATCTTATATATATATATATATATATATATATATATATATATATATATATATATATATATATATATATATATATATATATATATATATATATTATATATATCTTAACGATTATTCACAATATAAGCAACCTATTTATATAAGTTCGAATGATAAACTTAAATAATATACAGTAGTAAATTATTATTTATGATTAAGTCCTTACTTTAGCTTTTGTGATGTTAATTGTAGAATAGTTGGGAACGAAACTCATGATTCGTCTTTCCTCGTTATTTGACATTTATTTAAATTTGTGGGATCACATCACTTCCCTACGACTTTAGTAAACGTCCAGTCAAAAAGTTCAAGCAATACATCTTTGTGATTAGGGATGGATATCAGAAGAGAAATCTGTTCTTTTGAAAGTATTCCTCCACTGAGTGAGAACGCCATTTTCCGTACTATGCCAGAAACCTGTTCTTTGCTGTTTCAAACCACTTCTCACTACATATAATTGAAGACTTGGCAGATGAGTGTTTTCGATTATTTTCCTATTCCAAATTGTTTCTTATCTCTGTGAAGATCAGAATAGTCGTCTCTCATCTTTTTCCAGCCTTCAGTTCTTTTCTGATTCCAACCTGTTTGCCTATACTGTGAAGGTAAAACAAAACTTGATAGAGACCAGTGATTGTTAGAGTCTTTTCCAGTCCTAACAGATTCCTCTCACTAAAAATCTCAGGATAATCGGCAAACCAGTCTTTATTGCCTTTCTGATTCCTCTGGTACTGTTCATCCACATATCTGCACTAGTTTTCTCTTTTTTTTCAAATACATTTATTTATTTTATTTATCCAACGTCCGTGCTTGGCTTCTTGACCATTTGAAGCCGAGCCTCCCATTACCGACTGACAATGTCGTCAGTTGGGTATTCTTCGAATCCAGTGCATTGTAGAACAGGTAGTCTCATCCATTCTGGCAGGCCTCGTTAGCAGCCAGGATAAGCTAGTTGAGGTATACTCCCAAAAGTAATGTCCGGTGGTTAGAAGAAAGCGGGAAACAGCCTCGGCTCTCTCCAGGTCCCTCGGGATTGGATTCCTATGGCTTTCCAATGCTCTTTGTCTTTTGAATCACGGTAGTATATTTGTTAATGTGTGTGGAAATAATGCTCTTTGTTCTTCTGAGGGTCAAGGGGACTTCCGATTGAGACGACTTTGCTCCTTGATGGGTTTTTGATTGGCTCTCTCATTGCCGGAGATTCCAACATGACCCATTGTAAGGCCACAGTGCAGACAATTTTAGTTCGGCACTGAATTGTGGTCAGTTGGTGTATTACTGCTTAAAACTAAAATTACAGCTTGGGAGTCTATGAAGGAGACAACTTTTGCAGGAGCTAGGCCAAATAAAGAGTGTTTTTTTTTAGAGGTATAGAACTTTAAATTGCAATAAAACAACGATGTATTATTAGATTCACATGAATTTTTTTTATTCGAAAGATAATCTTGTGGCATTACATTTCAAATATGATTTCTGGCATAGGACTGCCACGGCTGGCTCGGATGTAGTCCAATCTGGACGTCCAATTTTCGATGACTTTTTCCAACATTTGTGGCCGTATATCGGCAATAACACGGCGAATGTGGTCTTCTAAATGGTCAAGCGTTTGTAGCTTATCCGCATAGACCAATGATTTTACATAACCCTACAAAAAATAGTCTAGAGGTGTTAAATCACAAGATCTTGGAGGCCAATTCACAGGTCCAAAACGTGAAATTAGGCGGTCACCAAACGTGTCTTTCAATAAATCGATTGTGGCACGAGCTGTGTGACATGTTGCGCCGTCTTGTTGGAACCCCAGCTGCTGGACATCATGATTGTTCAATTAAGGAATGAAAATGTTAGTAATCATGGCTCTATACCGATCACCATTGACTGTAACGTTGTGGCCTTCATCGTTTTTGAAGAAGTACGGACCAATGATTCCACCAGCCCATAAAGCGCACCAAACAGTCAGTTTTTCTGGATGTAACGGTGTTTCAACATACACTTGTGGATTAGCTTCACTCCAATTGCGGCAGTTTTGTTTGTTGACGTAGCCATTCAACCAGAAGTGCGCTTCATCGCTAAACAAAATTCGCTTATGAAAATCGACCATTATTTTCGAAATAAAATTGCACAATTTGAAAGCGTTGTTCAGGCGTGAGTCTATTCATGATGAATTGCCAAACCAAACTGAGAATAAATCACTTCACAGCTGTTAAATCGGTCACCATCTTGGAAAGTAATGCCACTTTAAACTTCTATACCTGGAAAAAAAACACTCTGTACATTTTGTTTACTGTTATTTTTTTTAATTCTTTCCCTTATTCCTAACACTATCCTTTAAAATAAAGAATTATTTTTTATTCCAAATTTTGTAATGCTATTGAATAAAAAAGCAGTCCTATTTCTATCGAATAACATAAGCGGTAATAACTATCAACGTTTCCTAAATTAACACAAAAATATATTATTATTTTTCCATCTGTTTATTGTAAATTGTACTATTTCACAAAATAATTTTGCAGCAATGGAATTCTCATCACTTCGACACATTTTTAAGGCAATTGTTTTTGAATAAATTTAATATATATTTGATTTCCTACCAGAGATACAATTCTTTAGATTTAAGCATTTTTATTAATGGAATCATTAGGATTAGGAATATCTTCTCAAGTATATTGAATTTTTTACTATAGAAATTAAGTACACCTGACCGCAATTCCATTCCTTGCTGTTTGTGTGAAACGGATCTTTGAGTGGGGATGAAAGATGCAGCTGGAAAAAGTGAGTGAATATTAATGTCACCCTATTCAGCTACACGAGGGCTATTATTGACAGATCGCGTCATTTTGAACCAGAGTCAAGTGAAGTGGACGGCACGTGAGCTGACAATCCCCTCTCCTAATTTCCACCCGACACCAACAGGAGAACGTTAGAGCCTCGACAGATTTAACGCTCAGCGTTCTACTCTACACGTTGGGTTTTCGGTGGAACCAAGCTCATGACACGCCAACCACGAGTCCGTGACCTTGACCACTAGGCTACCGCGGCCACACATCAACGTGTGATCTTTGATTGATTTAACGTGAACCAACTCCATTACACAAAGTGTCTTCAATGGCACAAGCGCTCGAATTTCACATTGTCAACGAATTCACTAACTTGACCAAGGCCGGCGCTAGCAGTTTCACCACCCCGGGCAAAGACGTAAAATGCCGCCCCCGTTTATAACAAGAATTAAGTGATATAACCTAAACCTTTCCCATGCTTAATAGTAAAATAAAACGTGAGCAAAAAAATTGCTATCAATAATGTTGAAGTTTTGATTAACAAAAAAAATTATAAATTTATATTTTTGGCACTAAATTAAAATAAACTAGGGTTGCACAGAAAAGAGTCATTTCTAGTGTATTAATATAAAATAAAGGTATTAAAAAATACTAAAACAAATTATAGAACCACTAAATATTAAATTTTAATTACATATAAAAATACATTTAAAACGAGAGTTAAAAAACTAAAAAAGTATTTCTTTCTCACTTTTAATTCTGAGATTTTTTTTTATAATTTCTTTAACATTAATTTCTTCAGCCAGTTCATGTTCAATGGCTATTCTTGTCAAGACGTTTAACCTATTCTCGGTAGTAGTGGAGCGTAAAAACTTTTTAATTAATTTTAATTTGGAGAAACTCCTTTCTCCACAAGCCACACTTATTGAGAGTAAGCAATATTCTTAAAACTATACCGAGATTTCGAGCTAAATCCAGGTTCGATCTGAATTTTAAAATCTCGATTGGACTTTCTTTTTTATTTAGCAAAACTAAAACCGCTATTATCTCGTGTGCCAGGTCCAGCACGTTTATATCCGATGAATTCCCATCAGTTAACACTGTTTCTAAATCTTTGCAGTACCTTAGTTCGTCTTTTTGAGGAGCATATTTTAAATCACAAATATTGTATAAACATTGGAAATAGTGGCTATGGGTACTGATCAAATCAAACCTGGATTCAAGTGCATTGATAGCTTTATCTAATGTGAAAAAATAAAACTCTGCCTTATATTTCAAAGTAGGATCGTCTATCGGATCACCTCGTGCTTTATAGTCGAAATTAACATTCCTTCTTCGAAATCTATGGCACGTTAATTCTGTCGAGAGCTGAAACGTCCTCCCACTGGTGTGGTGTGGTAGTTAGGAGAGGGGATGCCAGCTTAGGTGTCGTCCACGTCACTTGACCATGGTTCAAAATTACGTGGTCCGTCACCAAAAGAACTCGTGTAGCTGAACAGTGCGACGTTAATATTCACTCAAAATTAGCTGGTATGTCAGTTTCGTTGGAGAGTTCTCAAATATCGCAAAGCATTTCATTAAACGCTGTGTCCGATCTAAGATCCCTGAAAAAATCTTTACAACTTTTCAAGAGCTCAATAGCAGATGTAAATCATAGTCTTTTCTCTGCAAGAGCTTACTTATAGGATTGATACAATTTAAGATTTTGTCCCAAATTACAAGAGAGACCAAATTATAAGAACTTAAATCAGGGGTACTCAACCTTTGTTACCACCGGGCTGCAAAGACATGATAGGTATTTCTCGCGGGCCGCATACACATGACTTTTTTGAAAAATTCATTTACGCAGTATTTTTTTTTCTTATTTATAATTTTTTTTTAAAAGAAAATAACCGTTGTTTGTTATCGATGTGAATTTGGAAACTTTAAGGAATCCGACTACGTTCGGAACCGTGATATTGCAAAAGCGCATAAATGGATAATTTCCATTATACACTCTGTCGCAAAAAAATATATGCACCCAGAAGAAATCAAGCTACAATCACGAAACTCGGCAAGAATGTAGTCTGGTAAGAGATATGCAAATGATTAAAATTTCGAAGCCAATGAGACAAGGCTAAGTGTGCTATGCGCATATTAGTTGCGCAACTGGGAGAGTTTAAAAGCATGAGTACGAGCGCCGTACGGCTATCCAAGCGAATCTGATGACTTTGATAGACGATATTGAGACTTAGGATGCCTCTAAGACGTAACCGGCGGCAGTACGAGCAGCTGACGGACTTTAATAGGGGCCGTATAATAGGCCTCAGAGAAGCAGGTTGGTCGAATAGACGTATCGGCCGCCACCTCGGTCGGAGTGATATGGTAGTTGCTCGGTGTTGGCAACAGTGGATCACAGAAGGTAGAGTGTACCGTCGCGGAGGGTCAGGACGTCCCAGGAACACAAATGATCGCGAGGATCGTGCAATCAGAAGAGTGGCCACTTCGGCACCAACAACGTCGCTAGCATCGATTCAACGCCACTTACCTCCTTCCAGACATCCAGTGCTATCAAGAGAAACCATAAGGAGACGACTGACCGAAGTTGGCTTGAGGAGCCGACGTCCGCTAAGACGCTACCACTGACCCCACATCATAGGCAGTGTCGACTGGATTTTTGCCGACCTCGGGCAACTTGGAGTGTGACAGACTGGAGACGTGTCATCTTCAGTGATGAATCCCGATTCAGTCTCAGTGCTGATGACCACTGCACACGTGTCTGGAGGCGCACCGGCCAGCGGTCCGATCCGGCATTTATTGTCGAGCGGCATACAGCAATTTCACAAGGTGTGACAGTATGGGGAGCAATTTCTTGGGACACACGATCATCTTTAGTGGTCCTTCAAGGCACTTTGACAGCTCGCAGATACGTGGACGATATTTTAACGCAGATTGTGCTACCCATGCTATCAAGTCGCCCAGGTGCCATTTATCAACAGGATAATGCTCGTCCACATACTGCGCGACTCTCCCAACAATGTCTTCAAGGATATGACGTCCTACCATGGCCTGCCAGGTCACCAGATCTTTCGCCAATAGAGCATGTCTGGAAGCGCTGGGAAGGCAACTGCAGCCGTCCCGAGATACAGGAGAATTAACTGCGCAGATGCAAAGACTATGGCAGGATCTTCCACAGGGGGTCATAAGTGATCTAATTGAATCGATGCCACGCCGAATTTCGGCTTGTATAGCTGCCAGAGGTGGCTTTACTACTTACTGATTTTTAACCTTTTGCAAGCTGTAACCGCTTAATAAAATGATATTTTGTTCTGAATTTTTAATCATTTGTTTATTTTCATATACACTACATGCATACCAAATTTCGTGAATGTAGCTCAATTTCTTCTGGGTGCATATATTTTTTTGCGACAGAGTGTATTTAGTGTCACTTAGATTAGAATACATGTATGAAAATGTTTTAAGGACATTTTGACAAAAAAAATTTATTTCAATATATTATTTTTGCAAATAATTAACTTAGAATAATCTTTTTTCAAAATGCTCTCCTTTTGTGAGAAATGCTTCTATTAGAATAATATTTTGCCTGTATATAGATCAGACCTCTCTACAGAGGCTCAACTAGAGTTTTTGAAATTTATAACTTAGAAGTGGGTTTATTCATATTTTATGACAACAGAGGGGAGAAATTTTAAGAAAAAAAAACCGCCAATAATTATTTCAATGGGTGGTAACTCTGAAAATAATGTGCATTTTTTTAAAATTGTAGTTGAGCCTCAGTAGAGAGGTCTGAGCTATATACAGGCAAAATATTATTAAAATAGAACCATTTTTCAGAAAAGGAGAACATTTGAAAAGAAAGATTATTTTAAGTTAACTTTTTGCCAAAATATTATATTTAAATAAATTTTTTTTGTCAAAATAGCTTTAAAACACTTTTATTCATGTATTCTAATCTGAGTGACACTAAATATCATGAAAATGATCCATTTATGCGCCTTTGAAAATCACGTTTCCGAACGTAGTTGGATACTTTATATTGTTTAACATACCTTAATAGTCCAGAAGCCTTGATAGAGTTGTCTATCTCCGAATTATTACAAACAGCAAGTAAAGCATCGTATATCCCTCCTACTTGATACTTTAGAGGTTTTAATGCATCTATTCGGCTTTCCCAGCGATTTTGTTTGAAATCACGTGTATCTACTTTATAAATTGTTTTCATCATATTTTTATTTCTGTGATGCATATTCTGCTTTCACTTTAATTAAATAGTTTTATAATAGAAACAAGCAAAAGAAAATAGTACCTATACTCTTTCATATTAATTATTGTTCTCTGTAACAATAAAACTTTAATTAAATCCTTTTTCTCTTGCTTTTTATTTCAGTCATAATTTTTGCATCGTTTTATTGCCTTTTTTAAAGATTTTAAATATCGCTATAGATTGGAGCCAATTATTACTAGATTTCTTTCTTAAATATACATAAAAACGCTTTTAAACCTTTTCACAATCACGAAAAATACATTTTAAAGGATTTTTGAGAAATATAATAGAAAATGAAACAGTAAATAAAAGCTATTGCAAACTGAAACCACCGCCTTTTTAATTTTTAGTGCACCATTGTTCTACGGAACACTGATTAAGAGCCTCTCGTTTATATATTGGATGAGTGATTATGTTCTGAAATTTTTTGGTATCTTGAAATAGGAATTCACACAAAGTATTTTATGTTTGTATTCGTTGCAATTAAACGAATGAGATTTTAATCGTTTATGTATTAATATCACAAATAAAACCTATTTTAATAAGATTGAAACTTAATTTTAAAAATGCTTTGGAAGTTATTTAGGCTTAAAGTCATTGTTTGCTTATTTGGGCTGCTAATTCTGTAAGTTATTTTGATATCACTCTCTATATATTTAAATTAATTATCTATTCAATAATTATCTTTTGAAATTTTGCAATTTATCTAAAGGATGTTTTGCATTAAATGTTTGTATTTTTAAAAATATTTGTATTTTTATTGGTTTAAAATCTTAGTCTTTTAAATATTTTCTTAAAATTTCTTCATATTAAACTGCAGATAATTTATTACCTCAATTTTTAAATTTTTCGAAATATGCATTTTGAGGAACTTTATTAGTAGCATACGGATCGTTTTACACTATTTTACAGATATTATATATTTTTTATGTATTTTTATAATTAATTCTACACATAATTCTACTCGTGATAATTTATATACGTAATATATATAATTAATTACTCACATAATTAATTATTAGACTGCATTAAATATTCCTTCAAATTGTCCGTGTAAAACAGAGGTTCCCAAACTTTTTTGTCTCATATACCCCTTGCCATGTTTTTCGGTTTGGGGTAGACCTCTGCTTAATTAATATTAAATTTTTGAAAATTTATCAACTTAAATGCCTTTTTGATAGCTAGTACTACTACTAGTACTTTAAAAGAATTCAATTTATAATTAATGAAGTATAGAGTTAAAGTTTAAAAAAGCTTATGTTAATTAATCAAATTAAAAGTTAATTAATATATAAAATAACTTTTAAATAAAATAACCAAACAACACACAGTTGATTTTAATGAGAGGGGTGAATCTGGAGCTACAATAACAAATTTTCAACATTTAGTATCAATCTTGTCAGGTTTAACCTTAAATCTCCTCTGTTAGTAGTGTCTATTTTTTTTTGTTTTGGAGATTTGCAACTGCGCTGAAACTCCTACTTATTAGGGAAAAATAATTAAAAACCTCCTCACGATATTCCATAATTCGGGACAATTAACAGGTTTGCCTTTTTAAAGCCAAAATTGCTGGCATCCGTTTCTAAATTTTAAAATCTTCATTGGTACATATCACGATCAGTTCCTGTTGTCATGTGATATATTTTTTTAATATGACCATTTAAATTCATTGCCTACTGTGGTATTACCATAGTCAAAGCATTCTCGAACCTGGCTTCAAAATCTGAATAAAATGCAGGTAAATGTTGAACGTGGCTTAAAACGTGCTGACAGATTGTCTGGGTTTATTTGAGAAAATTCCGGACTTGCAGTATTATACTTCATTAGTTTAACTCTGGAAAGAAACCCTGAAATGGTTCCTGTTTATAAAAAAAATTATGTTGTCACCTTGTACGGTCAAATTAACCTCATTAAATTTAGTAAATTAATCTGCTAAATAAGTAAAATTTGGTTTCCACTTAATTAAATTATTTTTTAAAATTAAAGCCATGATCTAGTTTAATGAGAGTTAATATCACATAGACCCCCACTGATACCTCATAGACCCCTGGGGATCTATATAGACCACTTTGAGAATGACTGGTGAAAAAGATCTTAAGGTATCCGACTACGTTCGGAAGCGTGGTTTTTAAAAGCGCATAAATGGATAATTTTCATGATATTTAGTGTTTATTGGATTAGAATGTATGCATATAAAATTGTATTAAGGACATTTCTACAAAAAAAAAACTTTATTTAAGTACAATATTTTGGCAAAAAATTAAGTTAGAATAATCTTTTTTTCCCAAATGTCTCCATTTGTGAAAAATGCTTCTATTAGTATAATATTTTGCCAGTATATAGATCAGACCTCTCTACAGAGGCTCAACTAGAATTTTTGAAATACATAACTTAGAAGTGGGTTTATTCATATTTTACGACAACAGAGGGGAGCAATTTTAAGAAAAAAACGCGAATAATTATTCGAATTGTTGGTAACTCTGAACATAATGTGCATTTTTCCAAACTTCTCGAGTTGAGCCTCAGTAGAGAGGTTTGAGCTATATACAGGCAAAATATTATAATAATAGAACCATTTTTAACAAAAGGGAACATTTGAAAAAAAGATTATTCTAAGTTAATTTTTTGCTAAAATATTATATTTAAATAAATTTTTTTGTCAATATGTCCTTAAAACCATTTTATGCATGTATTCTAATTTGAGTGACACTAAATATTATGAAAATTATCCATTTCTGCGCTTTTTTAAAATCACGGTTCCGAATTAAAAAGGTATCCTGCAAATTCCTCTTAAAATGGCAATAACATGTTATGTATACATAAACTCCTGTTTGTGAAAATTGCAACACCATGAAGGAAGCATCATAGTTGTGGATGAAATTTAATGCACAGTTGAGTGGTAATGGTACAAATAAATGATTACATTTTCAAACCAAACAAACAATTAAAAGAGACAGAAATTAGTATTTTGTGTGGCCACCACGTGCCGTAATAAGAGCTGCTACAGGACGTGGCATGGAGTTAAACAAATTTTTAATATCTGTCTGTGGAAGAGTATTCCATATTGTTTGTATGCGCAACCAAAGTTCGTCTGTCGAAGCAACAGGACGAAGATCACGAGCGATACGCCACCCAACGATATCCCACTCATGTTCAATCGGTGACATATCCGGCGAATACGCAGGCCAAGGAAGAAGCTGTACCTGCTGCGAATCAAGATAGGATTTGACAGTCTGGGCGACATGTGGACGTGCATTATCCTGCTGGAATACAGCCCCTGGCAATCCTTGCAGGAAAGGAATATCTTAGGGCTGTAAAACTTCGTTTATGTATCGAGTACTGTTCAAATTTCCCACAATTCGTAGCAATTGTGATCATCCATGATATGCTATGGCACCCCAGACCATAACTCCGGGTGTACGTCCACTGTGGAGTTCGATAATGCACTCCGGAATGCGCCGTTCACCGGCATAGAGCCTGACTCGAATTCGGCCATCATGGTGCCACAAATTGAAGCGGGATTTGTCAGAAAAGACGACCTGCTGCCAATCAGCACGCCAGCTCCTATGCACTTTGGCCCAGTGTAGTCGCTGGCGGCGATGGTTTTGCGTGAGAGGAATCCTGTATAAAGGAATCCTTGCGCGCAGCCCACGCTGCAGCAGACGTCTCCGAATTGATGAAGCACACAATGAAACACGTGTAGCTGTTGACCACTGTGCTGCCAGTTGTCTAGAAAAAGCTGTGCGGTCCGTCTGAGCCATTCGCACCAGGCGTCTGTCTTCGCGAGCTGACGTCACATTTCGGGGTCCACTCACGGATTTCCGAGCTGTCCGACCCTCGTCCATCCACTGCTTCGAAACACGCATGATTGTGCTGCTGTTACGCTGCACACGAGCGGCTACTCCACGATAAGACAATCCAGCTTCACGAAGGCCGACGATTCTGCCCGTTCAAACACCGAAATTTGCTCAAATTTCACTCTCTTTCATCGACGAGGCATAGTAAAGATTCAGTTAACGTTTACACTAGCATATAACCACCGATATAATAATACACGCCTCGCTACAGCTGTCTATTTATATTCGGTTTGATCTACACTTCAGAGGGCACTGCTCAGCATACGTATGCGCTACCGGTCTGCAATTCTAATCATTTGCATATCATGCCCTACTTTACATTTCTTGAAAATTTCAGCTCACTCGCGTAGGTCCTTCGTGGTGTTGCAATTTTCACAAACAGGAGTATATATACATATATATATATATATATATACATATATATATATACATACATATATATATATATACATACATATATATATATATACATATATATATATATATATATATATATATATATACATACATATATATATATACACTGGTGTGCAAAAATTAAGGACGAGACGGTTTTTTCAATATAACTTTGTACAAAAGCTTTCCAAATCAACACATTTAATACCGTAAGATCCCCAATACGTAAGCACATGTAAATGTAAGCAACACTTACTAAAAGAGAAATCAGAGGGATAAAAGAAGCTTGATTGAAAAAGTAGCATGGAGCGCAATGTGACTGAAGGCCGAAACATCCCTGTGATGGGTGTCCAGCAAGAAACATCCGGTCTTTAGTAGGGGATATGATCTCCCCTGACCGCTACGCAAGTTTCACAGCGTCTGCCCATGCTGAGAATGAGGGTGTCAATGAGTTGTTGAGGCATTGCTGCCCATTCGTCTTGCAGCGCCAATCGAAGCTCCCGAATCGTTACTGGTGGTAAGGTACGAGCTGCCAAGCGTCTGCCTAGAAAATCCCATACATGCTTGATGGGATTGAGATCCGGAGATCGTGCCGGCCAATCCATACGTTCAATATCCTCACTCTCTAAGAGCTGTTTGACAGCTACTGTGCGATGACATGGTGCATTGTCGTCCATGAAAAGGAACTGCAGACCCATAGCGCCTCTAAAAAGACGCACATATGAAAGAAGAATCTCGTTACAATAACGGGTCCCGTTGACTGAACCTGCGTCGAAGATGTGAAGGTCTGTACGACTACCAAGCATGATGCCTCCCCAAACGAGAACACCGTGACCTCCATACCTATCCCTTTCAATGATGCTCGAGGGATGATTGCGGCTTCCCCGCTCTCTCCAGATGAGTATGCGATGAGAATCGCTACTCAAACTGAATCTGCTCTCATCTGTAAAGAGTACTCGTCCCCATTCACTGTCTCTCCAATTCCGGTGTTCCCGGCACCACAGAGAACGCCTTCTCCGATGGGCAGGCGTTAAAGGTACACACCGTACAGGGCGTCGTGCAAACAGACCACCACCGTGCAGTCTTCTGGCCACGGTAAAACGCGATATCGGTCGCCCAGTCGCCTGTGTCGTGTGTCTGGCAATTTCTCCCGCTGTCTGCCGCCTGTTTCTTCTGGCCTGTAAGACAATGTACCGGTCATCTGCGGGTGTGGTTCCTCGTGGACGACCACTACTGAACCCCGGATAGCTGTTCCTGTAGTTTGAAATTGTCTCCAAAGTCGTGAAACGATGCTGTGAGCAATTCCGAACTCTGCAGCCACACTTGTCACACTGCAGCCTTCCTCCAACTTCTCCCAATGATTCGACCTCGGGTAAAAGCATCCAGATGTCGTCTAACAGATTGATTATTCGCCGTTTCTCGCTAAGGCACCAACTCGGTGTGATTTTAACTGCTGTACAGCGTGCAATCTCTTTGCCAGAAATACTGATCTTACACCGACAACATGCTTTATACTACTCAAACACTCCCTCTTACGTCTACCTGCATATCTGCGCATGTGCTACTGTACATCACCTTACTTAATCTCCTGATTGGTCTTTCTGTCCGCTCTGCCTCTTCGTTCAGCTGATATGCTAATTTTTCGATTTCGTCCTTAATTTTTGCACACCAGTGTATATATATATATATATATATATATATATATATATATATTGTTGAAGTTTTTAAAATATTATCTTACAAAATATAATATGGCTATCTTAACAGTCTTAGAATAGATTAGAAAATTTATATATTTATTTCACATGTTACATTCAATAAAAAAGAAAAAAAGTAGTGTCTATATAAGTAAAATTAACTTTTTTTTTCCTTTGAAAATTCTTTTAACAGTTTGAAGCAATATGAATTAAATATTTACATAGCAATTCTAGACAAGTACATTTATTAATAAACAAAATTATCACAATATATTACGATTACAAAACATAATCATCATAATAAGTATAACTACGTTGTATTACAATTTTGAGCTTTTGCTGTTAGAATTCTTTATTTATGGTAAATAATTAATGAATGTTCTGAAAAGCTTTCATTAATGTTTTGCATTTTAAATGACCTATTATCGTCCTTTATATGCAACTAAAGAAGTTATTTTAATGCGAGTGGCAAATAATATTTCTTCAATTGAATAACAATGTCAATCGAAAATATTTTAAGACGATTTAAGGCGTAAATTTTTAAGTCAACGAAACTCCCGAAGTGCAGCTGCAGCATTTCCTTTGCTTTCATAAAACAGCTTCACAAGCAAAGCGCGTTCTGGCAGCGTGACAGCCATCAATGATAAGAATGACATTTTCCCAGTTTCATCCCTTTTTATGCCAAGAACAAAGCTGCAAGCCAAGGGTTTATGCAAATTTTTGTGCTTACAGTGCGAAATTTCAATTACAATGACAGTTTAAGTTCTTCACACACTTTTTTTTATCTTCTTTTTTTCATATCAGCAATAGAAATCAAAAAGGAAAATTACATATTGCATGTGTTTTGTTTTTTGTGATAATTCTTTCCTTTTTTCAGATTATCTCGTGTACAGCGCCATCTATCGGTGTTTCTGGAACTATTTTTTTCGCGTAATCCGTTTCCCCATGTCTTGAATAGTATGTTCAACAATTTTGGAGCCTCTACACTGAGTAGTTCGATGTATAGAGAGCTCAGAGTAGGGGTGTTTTAATTCTGATCACCTTGTATTTTGACTCTTAGAACCCCTAGGTAATCTTGGTTTATTTTCTTCATAAACTAGTTAATTTTACAACCAATTTGCCGCCCCGGGCAAGGGCCCGGCTTGCCCATCCCTAGCGTCGGCTCTGCTTGTCCACTTCATTTTATTCCAAGACTGTTGTGTAGAATAACAGGTACTACACACCGTAAAGTCGGCATGGTTTGAAGCTTTTATGTGATTCAATATGGAAGTTTGGAAAAGGAAGTTAAAACTGGATAGCTGTCTTTATTACTCAAAATAGAATGTCAATGAACAGATTACACAAGCCTAACCCCTTATAGTTATAGTATTTGTCACATTGTTACAAATATTTTAACAAATGAGATTTCTCTCGTAAAATTTTTTATCTATTTTAACTTTTTTCTGCCTATTATAACTACCCGTGTTGAATACCAAGAAATAAGTAATCCATGAAGCAAAAAAGCGAACTAGCGAGTGTTTTTGCAATAATTTATTTTAATCAAATTTACGGAAGGGAATAGAAGTATTGTGCAACAGATTTTTTCTCCAAAGCGAATAATTGACCTTCTCATAATCTGCGAAGCAATAGCATAGATTGTTAATCTTTCAAATATTTTAATGTTAGATGATTTATTTATTCACATCATTGAGAATTTCTATCGAAAAGTCACATCTTCGAATATGTTGGAAAAAGATTTATAACTACTTAAAATCAAATACCTTTGAATTTCATTTTTGGTGCATTTTCCTTTTATCATTTGTTTAATTTACTCTTCTATATTAAATCTTTCCATTAAATCTATTTTTTCTCAAAAATAAATAAATAAAAATAACGTCATGATTTTACTATTTTAATTATTCACTGAATTAAACATTTTCCCAAGCACTTCAGTTTGTAATGCCTTTTTTATATTTTCCCTCGCCTCTGTTTTTCATTGTCGCTCAGTTATGATAATTTCTAGACGTTTATATGAAAGTTGTCTCGATTTAGAGAAATGGAATGAAGAAAGAAGTTTCTCAAATATGTGGATTCTTTGAAGACATAAGCCTTCTAATCCCTTTGTTTGGCGCAAAAGCTATGCAATTGACTTGCTTCCTCCTAAAAAACGAACAAAAAGTGACGCGAAAATAATCCTAACAATAGTATGAAAGTCACACACTCCCAAATAAATGATATTGCTTCAACGAGGCTTAAGAATATTTTCATAAAGGCTCACACGCAATAGGAGTGTATTTTTTATTTTCAGTTTTATCATTTCCTTATATGTTTCCGGTGATGTGAAA
Source organism: Trichonephila clavipes (assembly GCA_019973935.1). Taxonomy (NCBI): domain Eukaryota; kingdom Metazoa; phylum Arthropoda; class Arachnida; order Araneae; family Nephilidae; genus Trichonephila; species Trichonephila clavipes. Next base: position 65,519 of record BMAU01017112.1, on the reverse strand, counting down.
TGGGTTTTAAATCGAAAGTTAAAAAAATGGAGATGGCATTACGCATATTGCAAGAAAAAAATTCTTTAAAAAAACACTGTAAGAATGAAGCTATAAAACAAAAGCGAAAAAGCGTTTTTGGTAAAATACCGATTGATTCAAAATAAGTTTGACCAATTTTAAAAGTATATAACTATTTATGATGAATTTCTGTCATTTTACTACTAGTTTCATTTGAAAAATGAAACATTTAAATTACCAATCTAACCATTTTTACTAGTGGGAGTAAGCTACAGTACTGAAATTGGATCCTCAAACCCGGAACGAAATTTTACAGCTTTTGAAGGATGGTTGTTCCAATTCTGTAAATAATAAAGCATTTAAAAATCAAAAAAAGATATTTTTCTATTGTATTACTATCTAATCTTCAAAAAGAATAAAATTTGACTCGCAATCAATCCAGGGAAAAAATGGGAACGAAAGAAAGTCTTTAAAGAAAGAGAAAAAAAGAAGTTGAAAAGAATTATGCTGTAGAAAATTCTTTGCCTCAAAAACCTATGGCAAAGAAACTGTAGATATAGCAATCGACAATTTATCATCAGATAAAGAAAGTTGGCTGTAAAAAACTAAATTTTCCAGTCTGTTATCAAATGTCTGTTAAAACCGTAGAAAAACGAAGAAACCGTTCTTGACCTCTGTATTTAATCTTACGCAAAGGTAGATACAAAGCATGAATAACTTTTGATGAAGCACAATTTCAACTGTCATTCACAAGTGGTAAAACGATGATTCAGTATATTTGAAGCAATAAAACATTGCAAAGACGCAGCTGTTTTGAAAAATACAAGTTGGCCGTCAGGTGTTATGGTATGGACAGAAATGCCCTCTGTCTCCTGATAAATGACTATCCCTATCCTCTATCTGTGTTCCTTGTGATTATTTTTTATGGGGATACTGAAAAAAACAATTAAATAGACGTAAAGTAAGAGCATTTCAAGTGCTTCAAAAAGCAATTCAAGAGGGAGTTCGAAAAATACCCCCCAAATGATCGAAGAAACTCTTTTAACTTAGGCAAAACGCTTACGAAATGTGTTCTGTGCTATAGGGGTGAGTGAATATTAACGTCGCACTGTTCAGCTACACGAGGGCTTTTGGCGACGGACCACATAATTTTGAACCATGGTCAAGTGACGTCGACGACACCTGAACTGGCACCCCCTCTCCTAACTACCACGCTACACCAATGGGAGGACGTTTGAGCTCTTGACAGATTTAACATCCATCGCTGCCCTACACGGCAGGTCTTTAGCGGTGCTGGGCTCGAACTCATGACATGCCTGCTATGATCCGATTTCTTGACCACTGGGCTACCGCAGCCCCTCTGTGCTGTAGAAAACCACATTGAAAATTCCATGTAAATAACTTCATTCAATAAAAAATTGTGATCCTCTGAAATTAGTCACACTATTTATGAATAAGCCAATATAATAAAATAGTAGATTGTTTATAATGGATATTACAACTTAAAATGAAATTTTATTGCAGCAAAATATTTCTTAGACTGATTCTGCTTGATTAAAATTCAAGCTATACAACAATTGTTCCAAAAATTGTTGTAAAATAATACAAAAAAATTTTTGATAAACTTACTTATTTTTAATTTTAAAAAATAATTTATTTAATAGATTCCACTTATATATCCTTAATAAATAATTTTTTTCTGTGTAAGTGTTATATAACTAAATTAATTTTAAAAAAATTGATGTATTAATCATTCATTGTACTACCAATTTTATAAAATAACTGAGTTTTTCAATGAAATATTTATTGATCACTTGAATATTATTTAAATACGTTTTCAGTAATACGAATTTAGGATAATTACATAAAACAACTTACGTATAAGTCTTATCTTACTATTTATTATAAAAATGCACATAAATTATACATAACCATAAAACTATTCATCCTGAAGAACCATCACAATAAAACGGAAAATAATGTAACAAAATAATGCATTTGTTAAAAATATGCTATAAGAAATCATTCAATCTGAAAAGAGCATATAAAAAATGATTTTTTTTAATATTTAAAATTATATTTGCATAAATAACTTTAAGTGAAGAGTTGTTTCGATATCCGAAATCAGAAATATTCAAGCACGTAAACAAAATTTTCCGTTCCGTAACATTAGCTCCATCTGTCAGAAAAATGAATAAGTTTTTGTTAAAATTTTAATTATTAGTATCTAAAATGATGACACATTGTGTATGTGTATGTTTAATATCAATACTCTAAATCGGGATTCGGAGAAAACCGTACATTTTAACATTTTAACTAAACATTCTTTGAATTTAACCGTATAAAAATAGTTAATTATCCTTTGCTGTGAAAAATTTTCCTAAATGCTTTATAATAACAATGAAAATACTTTTTAATTTTTGAAATTTTTAATCAATAATTCCTTACTTAATTTTCAAAATTTAGTTAAAATTATAATTATCATTATTTTCTCTTAATTTTTTTCTGAAAATAAATATTTTATTTTATTTATCCAACGCCCGTGCTTGGCTTCTTGACCATTTGACGTCAAGCCTCCCAGTACCAATTGACGATGTCGTCAATGTTGAGTCCCTTTCTGCTGCAGTACCAACTGCCTTTCTGAGGAAAGCTATTCACTACTTTTTCGAAGGTTGGAGCAGGAATTGCATACCATTCTTGCAGAGCACTGGTCAGCTCTGTCACCTATTTGGAGTGTTGTAGTCTTGCTTGCCGTTGACTCTATAATTGATCCCATAGATGTTCTGTGGGTGTCAGATCTGGTCTTTGAACGTGCCAGCAGAGCCGGCGCAAGGGGTGGGCAAGCCCGGCCCCTGCCCGGGGCGGCAACCTTAGGAGGTGGCAAATTGGCTGTAAAATTAACTAGTTTATGAAGAAAATAAACCAAGATTACCCAAGGGTTCTAAGAGTAAAAAGTAAAAATTCGAAGAAAAAAAATTAAAAATATGTATGCAAAATATTCACGTTTTCTATGGAGTCCTAGAGTTTTTTAAAAAATTTTTAACGAGTATTCATTAGTATTTAAAGCCGTATTTCCCAACGCTGGTCCCATGGGTAAAGGGGGAGAAGGCAACAAAGAAGAATTTCGGCATTCGGTTCCTTCTCTTTCAACTAATTTCGTACAACTCTTGCTGCTTTGTATGCGTGAATTCGGGTACTATTGAAAGAGATAGATTTTGGCAGAGATTAGTCCCTACAAAAGTGATGAAAAGCGTGGTTAAGTTTTATGAATGGAAAGATGGGCAGAATGAGACCCTGAGAAAAAGATCCTTTTTCGAAGAAAACTGAGGGAATCTTGTGTCAATCTGACTTCCGAACTAATTCTTTTAGCTTCCTGTGCTTATGCAGAAAAACAAAGTCGGACAACAAAAAAGGTAACAATATTTTCATTTTCAAATTCTCTTTTAGATTTTTAAGGTTTAAAGCCCAGGAATTTTAATCTTTGCGTAAGATAAAGTGAAAAGAAAAATTATTTTGCTGCATTTATGATTTTTTCTATTTTATTTATTTATTTTTTTGTTTTATAAACATAAATATAAATGTCATCAGTTTCGTAGAATATTTTCATGTTGATTAACATTTTTAAGTATGTGTTATGAACGTTTGGTTCTATAACATTTAAAAAATAGAAAGTTGCTTCAAAGAATTCGAAGAGCACATTTATTCCATTAGGCTTAGCTGAGCTAGCATCATAACATTACAACTAGTCTAATCAAAATATACTGACTGTTACCAATCAGGTAATCTGAAGAAGGATACAAGAAATTGTTTCCACAATTAGAAATATAAATATAAATACAGTTTGATTACATAAAATACAAAATATAGTAAATTACAAATGCCTAAATATAAAATTCATTTTAAAATTAATTACTTTTCAAATTATAATGTTCTATAATTTTATTATATTTTTCTTTGTTAAGTTGAATAATATTTGTCTCAACATTACGCCCCTACCAGTAACTGAGTTGGGAACTGAGAAGTATGACAGGAATAGTGTTAGATGTTAAACAAGAATTATTTTCTTAAATGTGCCTTTTAAACAATATATTATGAATACACAAAATTATATATTTGTACAAATGTTAACATGCTTTTAGAAACAGTAACATTATATACAATGATAACTAGTTTGATGTTAGAGAAATGACACATACATTTATAAATATTTGTAAAAATTAATTAAACCAATATATCATACACTTGATATAAGTAAATAGTTATAAGTTAGAGATAGATATAAGTTATTTACATCAAATATCAGTCCTGAAATCTTACAGGTTTCTTTACCAATCTTCTTTGTCTTGAAACAGTGGGCTTATCATCGGTTAAGAGGATAGAGTCATTAGCTGCTGAATTCTCATCTGATTGCTTACAAGGAACTGTTGTTTTGTCAGGAATAGAGTCTGTCACTAACAAATAAGCTGGTTTTAGTCTATCCACTGATATATTCACAGGTTTATTTTTTATTATCATTGTGAAATATTTTTCATATCTTTCTTTTACTGGGAATGAACCATCATATGGTGGCTCCAGAGCTTTCCTTACACGATCAACTCTCACAAATACATGAGTGCAGGATTTTAAGTCTTTATAAACAAAAATCTTTTGACTTTTTGGAGGCGAAGATTTTGTTGGTTTCAGCTCGTCCATAAAAGTCTGCTATGTAGTGACAAATGTTTCAGGAACAATTTGAATGGAGGGTGGGTTAAAAAATTCACCTGGCAATCTGATATTAGAACCATAAACCATCTGAGCTACAGTATGATTGGTATCAGGTCTTAGGGCAGTTCTTAGTCCTAATAAGATTGTTGGTAATGTCTCTGTCCATTTGATGTTGTTGTGAGCTTTGATTTCCCCTTTCAAGGTCCTATGCAACCGTTCCACTCTCCATTTGCATTGAGGGTGATAAGAAGTTGCATGAGCTACTTTAGCCCCACAAATAGCAGCTAAACTTCTGAACAACAGGGATTCAAATTACCTTCCTTGATCTGTAATTATTTTCGCAGGTACTCCAAATCTGCAAACCCAGTGTTCGTAAAAGGCTTTGCTAGCTGTTTCTGCTTTACAATCAGGCAAGGGAACTGCTTCCATCCAACACGAAAAACGGTCTATACAGGTCATACAAAATGTCATGCCTTGCGATGGTGGGAGTGGACCAATTAAGTCAACGTGTATCACACTAAATCTTGTATCAGGTGCTTCATATTCTCCAAATTTTGATTTAGTATGTCTGTGGATTTTACATTTTTGACAGGAAATACATGTCCTTGCCCATTCTCTTATTTCTTTCTTCATATTTGGCCAGATAAATTTTTCAGTCATTAATTTAATAGTTGATCTAATCCCAGGGTGTGAAAAACCATGAATTTGTTGAAATATTTGTTGCCGAAACTGTTTTGGAATGTAGGGTCTTATATTGGATGTTGAAATATCACACCAGAGTGTTTTTCGTGATGGTAATGTACATGATTTGAATTTTACTGAAAAGTTACTCCTCATTAACTGTTGTAATTCTGCATCTTGGGTTTGTTTATCAGCTATAGCATCATAGTCGAAAACTGTAACTGCTTCGATTCTTGAAAATGCATCTGCTACTAAATTATCTTCTCCTTTAATGTGACAAATATTTGTTGAAAATTGGGATATGTATTGTAGATGACGTAACTGTCTAGGTGAAGCTTTTTCATTCTTTTGATGAAAAGCATATGTAATTGGCTTGTGATCTGTATAAATAACAAAATTTCGTCCTTCAAGAAGATGTTTAAACTTTTTGACAGAAAGATATATTCCTAATAATTCTCAATCATAGGTACTGTAATTTTTCTGTGCATCGGTTAATTTTTTAGAAAAAAATGAAATCGGTTTCCAACTCCAGCTTTAAACTGCGATAACACTGATCCGATCGCAAAATTGGAAGCATCAGTAAATAAAGCCAATTATAAATCAGGGTCAGGAAAGCTTAATAAAGTAGCATTTGCAAGATCTTGCTTACATTTTTCAAAATTTTCTTTAGCCTCCTCTGTCCAAAGAATTTTTGTCTTGTCATTCTTTTTCGAACCTTTTAAATACTCGTGAAGAATAGCTTGATTTTTAGCAGCATCTTTTAAATATCTTCTATAAAAGTTAATGAGTCCAAGGAAAGTGTTCTCAAATCACGAATTGTTTCGGGTAATTTGTCCGACAAAATTGCATCTACTTTTTCTGGAAGTGGCTTAGATCCCTCGTGCGTAATCAAATATCCTAGAAATTCTAGATGAGTTACTCCCAAAGTTGATTTGGAGGTATTCATTCGAAGACCATGTTTTTGTAACCGATCAAACACGAGTTTCAAATGAGTTTTATGTTGTTCTTCATTTTCGGAGGCTACTAGAATGTCATCGAGGTATGGAAAAACAAATTCTAGTACAAATAAAACTTCATTGATAAAGCGCTGAAAAATAGATGGCGCATTTCTTAACCCAAAGCTCATAACATTAAACTCAAATAAGCCAAATGGTGTTATTATGGCTGTTTTTTCCTTATATTCCTCAGCAATGGGTAATTGAAAATATGCTTTGAAGAGATCAATCTCTTAGAAAATATTCTGTTTCCCTTTAAAATATGATGAAAATCTTCAATACGTGGCATTGGATAACGGCCAGGAATGGTTTGAGCATGTAAAAGTCGATAATCACCGCATGTTCTAACACTTCCATCTTTTTTATTCACAAGATGGGGTGGCCTCACCCATGGAGATTTAGAAGGTCGATGGATATCGTTATCTAACACAAATTTAAATTCATGCTTGGCTATTTCTAATTTTTTAGAATCCATTTGACGAGCTTTTGAGTAAACCGGTGGGCCTTTAGTAACAATATAGTGTTTAACATCTTGTTTTGTATTCGTAATTAATGAATTTGGTTTCATTAAATCTGGAAATTGTAATAATATATTAGAAAATTTTGATGTTTTATCAATTATGTTAATTTTATTTTCTTGCAAAATAGATTTGATTTGATTTGATTTAATATTAACGTCGCACTGTTCAGCTACACGAGGGCTTTTGGCGACGGACCACGTAATTTTGAACCATGGTCAAGTGACGTAGACGACACCTGAGCTGGCACCTCCCTCTCCTAACTACCACACCACACCAACGGGAGGACATTTCAGCTCTCGACAGATTTAACGTGCATAGCTGCCCTACACGGCGGGTCTTTAGTGGTACTGGGCTCGAACACGTGACAAGGCAAGCCACGGTCCAATACCTATACCACTCGGCTACCGCGGCCACCTTGCAAAATAGAAGAAATCTCACTTGTAACATGAAGGTTAGTTATTACATCTATTAACTTCTTGTTTCGGATGTCAATTAACAAGTTAAACTTATTTAGAAAATCAGTTCCCAAGATTCCTTTACTAACTTAGGCAATTATAAATGGAAATAAAAATTCTCTACGCAATCCCAAATCAATATTTAGCACTTTAATTCCATAGGTTGTAATTTCTGTTCCATTTGCTGCAAATAATTTATAATCCGATGGTTGTTTATTTTTAGATGTGGCTGGTATTATTGAACAATCAGCTCCACTATCTACCAGGAAGTGCAAATTTGTCGTTCGATCTTTGACGAATAATCGAAATTTGCGACAGACTTTAAAATCTTATGCAGCAGAATTTGTCGCAATATTTACTAAAGACTGAAGTTTGCCGTATTCCTATTCCATGCTCAAAGCGGGCTGCATTTTTCAGGTTTGCATCGAGCACCGACACGGAAGTGAAAATAGCAATATTTTCCTTTGGGGTCGAAACGTTTCGGAGAACGACTTCGGGATTTAGGACGAAAACTATTGCGTTCTTGATTTGTGGAGAATGCTGAGTTGGCATATTTGTTCCTCTAGGCTTTGAATTCCGGCGTGAAGAAGCTGGTCCTTTGACGATGTTGCTTCACCACAGTCCGAAGATCTTCCAGTTGCAAAAATCTCTGTTCTGGAAGTCATATAGGATATCTTATCTGCCATTACTGCCAATTTGATTAAATTCTCGTCGCCGACACCCAAAATATTTTTAATGGGCCCAGAAAGCTTTCCTAACCTTAAAATTTTGATTAAATTTTCCGAAATATCAGACGTTGCAACAGTTTTCAATTTCTGCAACAGCTGACTAGGCTTCATATCTCCAAGTTCAATTCCCATTAAGAGTCGCTTTATGCGAAGATTTTCACTTTCTCTAAAAAACTAAGTAATCTGTTTTTCGAGTCCGTGTACTTCGTATCACTTTTGCTGTTGACAATGTCCCAAATATTCTCGACGTATTTTGGTTTTAATTGCGATTCCAAGTAATGGAATTTTGTTTCTTCTAAAGAAATTCTTGATATCTGGAACTGAGCCTCTACTTGGTAAAACCAAATTTCTAGCCAAAAATTTCTGGTCAGTCCAAAACGGCGGTATTTTTATGCTGACGGCGCTCATTTCCAAATTCTTCGAATCTTCGTTAAGCATAATAACAGATAATAATTATGATTAAATTCTATGCAAAATTTAAATAAAATTGTCCCGGGTCACCAGTTTGTTATGAACATTTGGTTCTATAACATTTAAAAAATAGAAAGTTGGTTCAAAGAATTCGAAAAGCACGCTTATTCCATTAGGCTTAGCTGAACTAGCATCAAAACATTACAACTAGTCTTATCAAAATATACCGACTGTTGCCAATCGGGTAATCTGAAGAAGGTTACAAGAAATTGTTTCCAGATTTACAAATATCAATTTAAATACAGTTTGATTACATAAAATACAAAATATAGTAAATTACAAATGCCTAAATATAAAATTCATCTTAAAATTAATTATTTTTCAAATTATAATGTGTTGTTCTATAGTTTTATTATATTTGTCTTTGTTAAGTTGAATAATATTTGTCTCAACATATGTGTGTTTTCGTAGCTTGAATGTACCGTAATCGTCTTAAAACATTTTCGATTGACATTGTTATTCAAATGAAAAAAATATTATTTGCCTCTCGTATAAAAATAACTTCTTTAGTTGCTTATAAAGGACGATAGTAGGTCATTTAAAATGCAAAACATTAATGAGCTTTTGAGTACATTCATTATTTATTTACCATACATAAAGAATCCTAACAGCAAAAGCTCGAAATTGTAATACAACGTAGTTATACTTATTATGATGATTATGTTTTGTAATCGTAATATATTGTGATAATTTTAGTTAGTAATAAATGAACTAGTCTATAATTGCTAAATATTTAATTCATATTGCTTCAAACTGTTGCAAGAATTTTCAAAGGGAAAAAAAGTTAATTTTACTTATATAGACACTACTTTTTTTTTTATTGAATGTAACATGTGAAATAAACATATAACTTTTCGAATCTATTCTAAGACTGTTAAAATAGCCATATTATTTTGTAAGATTAAATCTTTAAAACTTCAACAATATTTTTTTTGCATGTTGTTACCATTTTAAGAGGAATTTGCACGATACCTTTTTGATTAAGATCTTTTACACCAGTCATTCCCAAAGTGGTCTATATAGACGACCAGGGGTCTATGATAATCCCTAAAGGGTTCATGTCAGCAAAAAAAAAAACAATTTGGGGGTCAATGAGGTGTCAGTGGGGGTCTATATGATATTAACTCTCATTAAACTAGATCATGATTTTAATTTTAAAAGATAATTTAATTCAGTGGAAACCAAATTTTACTTATTTAGCAGATTTATTTACTAAATTTAATGAGGTTAATTTGACCGTAGAAGGTGACAACATAATTTTTTTTATAAACAGGAACCAGACCCCTTCGGCAGAAAGCTCAAAAGAGCTTTCTGCCGAAGTAAAAAGTTTTATTCTAGGTGCATTAGGACGGAAGTTATTCCCGGATTAAGGTTTCAAAATTGGGGACTTTGAAAAAATTTCGTGCCATTTTTTTTTTATTCAAGAATACAGAAAAAAGTTACCAACCGATTTCTTCGAACTAAATACCGAACTATTCAGTTTTTTAATCTCTTCATTTCCGTCCAAAGATTAGGATCGTCAGTGCGATAAGACGAAAGTTATTGACGGATTAAGGGCTCCAAACAAGGCCAAACTTTTTTTTTTCAGCGCATAAAAAACAAACTCGTCACGCCACTGAATCGTATAATATACCGAAATGTGTAGAATCAAAATCTGTCAGCACGTTTTAACCCATATTCAACATTTACCTGCATTTTATTCAGATTTTGAAGCCAGGTTTGAGAATGCTTTGACTATGGTAATACCACAGTAGGCAATGAATTTAAATGGTCATATTAAAAAAATATGTCACATGACAACAGGAACGGATCGTGATATGTACCATTGAAGATTTTAAAATTTAGAAACGGAAGCCAGCAATTTTGGCTTTAAAAAGGCAAACCTGTTATTTGTCCCGAATTATGGAATATCGTAAGGAGGTTTTTAATTATTTTTCCCTAATAAGTAGGAGTTTCAGCGCAGTTGCAAATCTCCAAAACAAAAAAAAATGGACACTACTAACAGAGGAGATTTAAGATTAAACCTGACAAGATTGATACTAAATGTTGAAAATTTGTTATTGTAGCTCCAGATTCACCCCTCTCATTAAAATCAACTGTGTGTTGTTTGGTTATTTTATTTAACAGTTATTTGATATATTAATTAACTTTTAATTTGATTAATTAACATAAGCTTTTTTAAACTTTAACTCTATACTTCATTAATTATAGATTGAATTCTTTTAAAGTACTAGTAGTAGTACTAGCTATCAAAAAGACATTTAAGTTGATAAATTTTCAAAAATTCAATATTAATTAAGCAGAGGTCTACCCCAAACCGAAAAACATGGCAAGGGGTATATGAGACAAAAAAGTTTGAGAACCTCTGTTTTACACGAACAATTTGAAGGAATATTTAATGCAGTCTAATAATTAATTATGTGAGTAATTAATTATATATATTACGTATATAAATTATCACGTGTATAATTATGTGTATAATTAATTATAAAAATACATAAAAAATATATAATATCTTTAAAATAGTGTAAAACATTATGTATGCCACTAATAAAAAATTCCTCAAAATGCATTTTTCGAAAAATTTAAAAATTGAGGTATTAAATTATCTGCAGCTTAATATGAAGAAATTTTAAGAAAATATTTAAAAGACTAAGATTTTAAACCAATAAAAATACAAATATTTTTAAAAAATACAAACATTTAATGCAAAAACATCCTTTAGATAAATTGCAAAATTTTAAGGTGTGAATTTTAAATTTGAAAAGATAATTATTAAAAAGATAATTAATTTGAATATATAGTGATATCAAAATAACATACAGAATTAGCAGCGCTAATAAGCAAACAATGAATTTAAGCCTAAATAACTTCCAAAGCATATTTAAAATAGTTTCAATCTCATTAAAATATGTTTTCTTTGTGATTAAAATACATAAACGCTTTAATTCTCATTCATTTAATTGCAACGAATACAAATATAAAATACTTGGAAATCCTATTTGAATATATCAAAAAAGTTTCAGAACATAATCACTCATCCAATACATAAACAAGAGGCTCTTAATGAGTGTTCGTAGAACAAAATGGTGGACTAAAAATTAAAAAGTCGGTGGATTCAGTTTGCAATAGTTTTTATTTACTGTTTCATTTTACTATTATATTTCTCAAAAATTGTTTAAAATGTATTTTTCGTGATTGTAAAAAGGTTTAAAGGCGTTAGTATGTATATTTAAGAAAAAATCCAGTATTAATAGGTTCCAATCTATAGCAATATTTAAAATCTTTAAAAAAGGCAACAAAATGATGCAAAAATTATGACAGAAATAAAAAGCAAGAGAAAAAGGATTTAATTACAGTTTTTTTGTTACAGAACAATAATTAATATGAAAGAGTATAGGTACTATTTTCTTTTGCTTGTTTCTAGTATAAAACTATTTAATTAAAGTGAAAGCAGAATGTGCATCACAGAAATAAAAATAAGATGAAAACAGTTTATAAAGTAGATACGTGATTTCAAACAAAATCTCTGGGAAAGCCGAATAGATGCATTAAAACCTCTAAAGTATCAAGTAGGAGGGATATACGATGCTTTACTTGCTGTTTGTAATAATTCGGAGATAGACAACTCTATAAAGGCTTCTCGACTATTAAGGTATGTTAAACAATTTAAGGTATCCAACTACATTCGGAACCGTGATTTTCAAAAGCGCATAAATGGATCATTTTCATGATATTTAGTGTCACTCGGATTAGAATACATGCATAAAACTGTTTTAAGAACATTTTCACAAAAAAAAATATATTTAAATATAATATTTTGGCAAAAAAATAACTTAGAATAATCTTTTTTTTCCTAATGTTCTCCTTTTGTGAAAAATGGTTCTATTATATTAATATTTTACCTGTATATAGCTCAAACCTCTCTACTGAGGCTCAACTAGATGTTTTGAAAAATTCACATTATGTTCAGAGTTACCACCAATTGAAATAATTATTCGCGTTTTTTTCTTAAAATTGCTCTCCTCTGTTGTCGTAAAATATGAATAAACCTACTTCTAAGTTATATATTTCAAAAATTCTGGTTGAGATTCTGTAGAAAGGTGTGATTTATATACAGGCAAAATATTATTCTTATAGAAACATTTTTCACAAAAGGAGAACTTTTGGAGAAAAGATTATTCTTAGTTAATTTTTTGCCAAAATAGTGTACTTAAATAAATTTTTTTTTTTTTTTTGTCAAAATGTCTTTAAAACAATTTTATGCATATATTCTAATCTAAGTGACACTAAATATCATGACAACTATCCATTTATGCGCTTTTGCAAAATCACGGCTTCGAACGTAGTTGGATATCTTAAGCCAGTGATATTCAACCTGCGGCCCACATGTGGCCCACCGGTAGTTTCTAAGTGGCCCGGTTATGGCCTATTGCACTAAGAAATTCAATGTTAGAGAACAATGTGCTAAAAATTAAGCAAGGAATTCTTTTAATCAAGCAATTAAATATATTGATTTTGTAATCTGTTTTTTTTTAATAGCAGAATGTAAGTAAGAGATTCATAAGAGGAAATAGAATTTATCCCATAACTATAAAAGAGCCATAAAAATAAATTTGTGTGTGTGCGTGTTTGATATAAAAGTTAATGTAGTATTAACATTAAAGCCAATAATTAGTTTTACAAATTTTGTCAAAGTTGCTTTGGTCTTTTCTATTATTCACATGTTGCAGGCCGCATGAAAAAACTGTCATATGTATGCGGCCCACGTGAAATACCTATCATGTCTTTGCAGCCCGGTGGTAACAAAGGTTGAGTACCCCTGATTTAAGTTCTTATAATTTGGTCTCTCTTGTAATTTGGTACAAAATCTTAAATTGTATCAATCCTATAAGTAAGCTCTTGCAGAGAAAAGACTATGATTTACCATCTGCTATTGAGCTCTTGAAAAGTTGTAAAGATTTTTTCAGGGATCTTAGATCGGACACAGCGTTTAATGAAATGCTTTGCGATATTTGAGAACTCTCCAACGAAACTGACATACCAGCTAATTTTGAGTGAATATTAACGTCGCACTGTGTTCAGCTGCACGAGTTCTTTTGGTGACGGACCACGTAATTTTGAACCATGGTCAAGTGACGTGGACGACACCTAATCTGGCATCCCCTCTCCTAACTACCACACCACACCAGTGGGAGGACGTTTCATCTCTCGACAGAATTAACGTGTCATAGATTTTGAAGAAGGAATGTTAATTTCGACTATAAGGCACGAGGTGATCCGATAGACGATCCTACTTTGAAATATAAGGCAGAGTTTTATTTTTTCACATTAGATAAAGCTATCAATGCACTTGAATCCATGTTTGATTTGATCAGTACCCATAGCCACTATTTCCAATGTTTATACGTGGCCGCGGTAGCCGAGTGGTATTGGTATCGGAACGTGGCTTGCTTTGTCACGGGTTCGAGCCCAGTACCACTAAAGACCCGCCGTGTAGGGCAGCGATGCACGTTAAATCTGTCGAGAGCTGAAACGTCCTCCCGTTGGTGTGGTGTGGTAGTTAGGAGAGGGGGGTGCCAGCTCAGGTGTCGTCCACGTCACTTGACCATGGTTCAAAATTACGTGGTCCGTCGCCAAAAGCCCTCGTGTAGCTGAACAGTGCGACGTTAATATTCAATCAATCAATCAACCAATGTTTATACAATATTTGTGATTTAAAATATGCTCCTCAAAAAGACGAACTAAAGTACTGTAAAGATTTAGAAGCAGTGTTAACTGATGGGAATTCATCGGATATAAACGTGCTGGACCTGGCAGACGAGATAGTAGTGGTTTTGGCTTTGCTAAATACAAAAGAAAGTTCAATCAAGATTTTAAAATTCAGATGGAACCTGGATTTAGCTCGAAATCTCGTTATAATTTTAGGGATATTGCTTACTCTCCCAATAAGTGTGGCAGCTGGAGAAAGGAGTTTGTCCAAATTAAAATTAATTAAAAAGTTCTTACGCTCCACTACTACCGAGGATAGGTTAAACGGCTTGGCAACAACAGCCATTGAACATGAACTGGCTTAAGAAATTATAAAAAAATCTCAGAATTAAAAGTGAGAGAGAGACACTTTTAAGTTTTTTTAACTCTCGTTTTAAATGTATTTTTATATGTAATTAAAATTTAATATTTAGTGGTTCTATAATTTGTTTTAGTGTTTTCTAATACCTGTATTTTATAACTATAAACTAGAAATGACTCTTTTCTTTTTTCTGTGCAACCCTTATTTATTTTAATTTAGTGCCAAAAATATAAATTAATATTTTTTTTTGTTAATCAAAAATTCCGCATTATTAATAGCAATTTTTTTGCTCACGTTTTATTTTACCATTAAGCATAGGATAGGTTTTGGTTATATCATTTAATTCTTGTTATAAACAGGGAGCGGCGTTTTACATCTTTGCCCGGGGTGGCGAAACTACTTGCGCCGGCCCTGGTGCCAGTACAACTCCTAAGCGTCCATGTCAGCAAACCATGTCTATACAAGCTGTGCAATATGACATGAGAACGATTCTTTTGAAACCAGAATGGAACCACACACATTAAGAACTGTTGTCACAATATATAAAAACATAATTGCCCAGGATATCAAGACAGGCTTCCGTCTTGATACTCTGAACCAAAGAGGACAGAGCAACACCCCTACCCATTATGCCACTACTTTCAAATTTCACTGGAGTCACAATGCAGTCAGCCTCAAAGCGTCCATTAAGCACTAATGGCGTATACAAAGTTGAAGTTTGGAGATTCAAACCATTCCCATCGACCAACAGGTTTTTAATTTTTGGCATAAAGATTACATTGTGGTGCTTTTAGCTACGAGTTTTTTTAAATATAACCCCATTCCTACAAAGATCTGCGTACGACACAGTAAGATAATCTTACGTCAAAATGAGTCATCGAGTCATCATGTAGTATACCTTGATTCATCTTTCCAAAAAACGTTATGTCATTGCACAAAGCCAAATTTTGTGCCATTGTAAGCGACGCTTGACATTGGAACATGTCTGCCAAATTTCAAGTCTGTAAGACTAATATTTCCAGTGATCTCGTTGCGGGTGAATGAGTTGTGTTTTCCTTCGATAAACATACATAAATTATGAAAGATATTACGACAAATTTAATGTACATCAGCCCTCCTCTACACGGCGGATCTTCAGTGGCACAATGACTCGAACTCCCGACACGCAGGCCACGAGTTCGTGTTCATAACCACAAGGCTACCGGGATATGAACAAGAATGTTTTTCATTTAAATGTAAGCCAATATAATACTATATTAATTAAATTTTTTTAAAAAAATTCTTACACATATTTCCCATCAGTAATTTGATTTTATTAAAAAAATTACTTTTTAAAAAAATAATATTTGTGTGTGTGTGAGTGATATAGCTATTATCCAACAGTCTCATTCTCATTCAAATTAAGTTATGATTGAAATAAAATTTTTATTTCTGGTAATACACTACTGGCTATTAAAATTGCTACACCAAGAAGGCGATGTGCTATAGACTTGAAATTTAAACGGCAGGGAGAAGATTCTGTGACATGCAAATGATTAGCTTTTCAGCGTATTCAGACAAAGCAGGCGTCGGTAGCGACTACTACAATGTGTTTAAATGAGGAAATTGTTTAGCCGGTTTTTCATACATGGATTGCATTTGAAAATTGTTACCTGGTGAAAAGTTGTTGTAATGCCTCGTGTAAGTATTAGAAATGCGTACGAGCATATTTCTAATTTGGATGAAGGTTAAACTGTGGCGTACCGTAATTGCGGTTTATCGTATAACAGTATTGCTGCTCGCGTCGGTCGAGATCCAGTGACAGCTGAATATGGAATCGATGGGTTCAGGATAGTAATACGGAACGCCATGCTGGATCTCAACGGCCCCCTAGCCCCAGAAGACAAGCACGTTACCCGCCTGGCCTTAATGGATCGTTCAGCCATGTCAAGAGCCCTGGGTCAAGAATCGGGGTCGTTTGCAAGACAAGTGTCTGCACGAACAGTTCAACGATGTTTGCTGCAGCATGGCTGTAGCTACCCTTGACGCTGCATCACACACAGAAGCGTCTACAGTGGTGTGATCAACGACGAACCTGGTGCACGAATGGCGAGACGTCATTTTTTCAGATAAATACAGGTTCTGTTTACAGTATCAAGATCGTCGCATCCGTGTTTGGCGGCATCTTAGTGAGCGCACATTGGCAGCTTGCATTTGCTATAGTCATACTGGCCCATAATCTGGCATGATGGTATGGAGTGCTACTGGATACACGTCTCGGTCACCTCTTGTTCGCATTGACGGCCCTTTTAACAGTACATGTTACATTTATGATGTGTTACGACTCGGGGATCAACCCTTTATTGGAGTCCTGCGAAACCCTATGTTTAAGCAAGATAATGCACGCCCGCATGTTGCCGGTATTGTACGGACCTTCCTTGAAACGGAAAATTTTCGACTTGCTCTGTCCAACATATTCACCGGACCTTTCACCAATAGAAAACGTCTGGTCTATTATTGCCGAGTGACTGGTTCGTCACCATACGCCAGTCACTACATTTGATGAGCTGTGATATTGTGTTTAAGCTGTATGGTCATCTGTACCTGTACATGCCATCCAATCTCTGTTTGACTCAATGCCCAGGCGTATAAGTGCTGTTATTATTGCCAAAGGTGGTTGTTTTTGGTACTGATTTCTCAGAATCTATGCACCTAAATTTCTTGAAAATTTAATCACGTTATTTGTAGTATAATATACTTGGGCAATAAATATCATTTTGTTATCTGCATTTCTTCTTGATGTAGCAATTTTAATGACCAGTAGTGCAATAAAGAATAATTGGCATACCACTCACAAAGGTAGGAAAATTAATGGCGTAATGAAAAATTGAGACTTTTTAAAGTAAAACAAGTCCAATAAAGCGCAAAGGTGGGAAATGGAAAAAGGTAGAGAAAACGTGTGTTATTGGAAATTATCACATTTTTTTATTCGTCTTTCTAAGTGAAAAGCGTTTAATAAAATCAGAAGAGGGAGAAAAACGCACCGAAAATTCTTCATTCAACAAACGGAGCAATTATGGATTCATCTAAAATGCAAATCACGAAGGTGGGAGGGGAATGCTTGCAAATAAAATACTTACAGAAGGAAATGGGGGAGGGAAGGATTCACGCCTGGTGGAAACGGAAATACCATCAAGTGAATTTTTTTCAAAAGCAGGAAATTTAATTTCTTTTGCTCTAACAGAATCGACAGCTCCTGAAGTGAAAATAAAAAGAACTATTTTTTTGTCTCTTTTTATCACGAGGAAAGGCAATGCCACAAATGGAAAATCCACTACTGGAAAAAATATCGTTCTTTCTTTTTTGAAAATGACGAACTGTCAATGGCTTATTTTTTATTATTTATTGATGAAAAACCCATCTTCTCTTTCTTCCAAAAAGGAAAATAGAATATGGCTGATTGGCAAGACAAATTCTAGGAAATTGTATTAAAATTGTGGAATCTCAAACTTAAAAGGCACGATAAAACATATCACAGTCCTCAAATATTTATGTTGAATTAGAACTACTTTGTATTTTCTATTTATCCTTCTTACAATATAATCAAAAATTAATTGTCATGATAGTTGAATTAGAGTGTCTGAGAAAACAGGAAATATATATACTTATTCTGAACAAATCTGCATTCTCTTTTTATCAAAAACAAAATATTTCCGTCAAGAATAAGTAATTAAATAAATAAATGCGTTAACATATTAGATCATGTATATTCGTTTAAAATATTTTGAAATTTTGCCCGCTGGGTGACGTAGTTGGTTTGTCGTTGGAGCTGTACCCTCAAATTTTCGGTTTCGACCCCGGTTCAAGTCAGTGAATTTGCACGATGCAAAAAATCGACAGCGTCCATGGCGTATGATTATGCGGCATGTTGAAGATTCCTAGAGCACCTGCTTGGCTTGGGTGCTCTCTGCAAAATTTCAATTCATGTTACGATTTCTCATCCCTCAGGTGTATCTTCAATTTCTCAGCTCTCTGGGGAGGAAATATTGGGGCAATTGATATTCATCTAGAGGGTGCCACACTCAAAAGGGCTCCCGGGGAATGCAATGGTAATTGTCAATCCCCATTAGAAGAAAAAAATATTTTCAAATTTATATACTCTCCAAATTTTTGAAAATAAGAAATGAAGCTCTAGAAACTCCTTATGCACAAATAAAAAGCAAAATTTATTATTTCTTTTCTCTTGTGTTCTTAATCAAGGAATTTATTGAATAAACACTCTTTCCATTGCTGTTTGCGTTGTAATATCTATATGTAATCCCGAATTCAATAGAAAAATTTTGAACTTTCCTTCTTCTGAAAATGTTTTACTGGTATAAATCGTTCACGTTATTTGAAAAACACATTGTCTTGGTTTACAAATTAAATTAAGGCTAGGGTCTTAAATTCGGCTTAGGAATCTAATTTTAAAAATTTGAAAGTATATTTTTGTAAGTTTCTGAGGTGGAATTGAAGAAAAATGCTTTTGAAACATGCATCTTGAATCAATATACTTTATTTTATTCTAAATATTTGCTCCCGAATATTGCGCTACGTAATACTGAAAACGAAAAGTAATTATTTTAGTTATGCTAAACTTGCTTTTGAGAGTGAAGGATAAGGATTGCATGAAAGAAAGCGCATTGCAAAAATATTCTGAAACCTAATAACCAACAACAAAAAAAATATTTTTTTGCAATACATTTAAAAAGAATTCGTTTACGTGGTAAACAGAGACCCCCAAAAAAAGTCCTACATAGAAAATGTAAAGGGTGTTTTTTTAGAGGTATAGAACTTTAAATTGCAATAAAACAACGATGTATTATTCGATTGACATGAATATTTTTTATTCGAAAGATAATCTTATGGCATTACATTTTAAATATGATTTCTGGCATATGACTGCCACGGCTGGCTCGGATGTAGTCCAATCTGGACGTCCAATTTTCGATGACTTTTTCCAACATTTGTGGCCGTATATCGGCAATAACACGGCGAATGTTGTTTTCCAAATGATCAAGCGTTTGTGGCTTATCCGCATAGACCAATGACTTTACATAGCCCCACAGAAAATAGTCTAGCGGTGTTAAATCACAAGATCTTGGAGGCCAATTCACAGGTCCAGGCGGTCACCAAACGTGTCTTTCAATAAATCGATTGTGGCACGAGCTGTGTGACATGTTGCGCTGTCTTGTTGGAACCACAGCTCCTGGACATCATGATTGTTCAATTCAGGAATGAAAAAGTTAGTAATCATGGCTCTATACCGATCACCATTGATTGCAACGTTGTGGCCTTCATCGTTTTTGAAGAAGGATTCCACCAGCCCATAAAGCGCACCAAACAGTCAGTTTTTCTGGATTTAACGGTGTTTCGACATACACTTGTGGATTAGCTTCACTCCAAATGCGGCAGTTTTGTTTGTTGACGTAGCCATTCAACCAGAAGTGTGCTTCATCGCTAAACAAAATTCGCTTATGAAAATTGGGAACAACGGCAATCTCGTTTTGGGCTCATTCGACGAATCTACGTCTTGCTTGATCATATTTAAAATGTAATGCCACAAGATTATCTTTCGAATAAAAATTTCATGTCAATCGAATAATACATCGTTGTTTTATTGCAATTTAAAATTCTATACCTCTAAAAAAAACACCCTTTATAAATCAAAACCTAACGACGCAGCGCTAGAAATGTGTGTTTCTTCCAAAGAAAAAAAAAATTTAATTTACACGCAGGAACATTTTAAAGTATTTTATTTTCTTGGATTAAATATCAAATGTATGAAAATTCCAAAATGTGCAAGTAAAAACTATTCGTTAAGAAAGAGGATTTTCTTCGGGAAGAACTAATTCTCGTCCCTTGAAGATGCTACTTCGCGTTCTTTTCGAGTTCACATTTTTGGGGCTACAATGTATTTATTGGACGACGGTTTATTGGTTATCCACTTGTACATGTCGCGGACATACCAAATCGAAGCTTGTTCTGCAATTTTAGTCCTTTCAGAATAGGTATCGATTGCAAGAATATTGCAATTTATTCCAAGGCAATTTATTCCAATTTATTCCCTGCATAGTTAGGCATGTCTAAGCAAAATGTATAAAAATTATGTCATTTTCAATAATGATATGCTTTTAATGGATTTTATTATACACTGCATAAAAATCACAAAAAAGTGTTAAATATATTTAAATGTATTGTTTCATTGAAATAATTCCTTGATCTAGCATCAGCTTAAGAATAAGCCAACAAACAATCAGAATATAATAACATTTTATCCTTAACTAACTTATTGCAACACTGGAATTAAAATTAATATTTTTAAAATATTTCAAAAAAATAATATAAATAAAATTCTGAAAGTTTTGATTACAGTATATGCAATAATTTTCTGATTCAATAGGCAAACCATGTTTCCATGTGTTTATTACAAATTTTTCTCTTCAAAATCCAAATTCTTAAACAATTATTTACACAAATAATTTTTGCCTTTTTCATTTTACATCCATTTTCTCTGAAAAGAAAGGAAATCTTCTCAAGATGCATTAAAAGTTGAACGAGCTGACTAATGAACTATTTTTCATAAAATAAATCATAAAAGAGAAAAAGATGGAATTAACTAAACATTGAATACATAATGTCACAGAGAATGTTATTCAAATCTAAGAAAAAATCAATACTGTGACAGAGTGAGAACCTCATTAAGAATTTTACCGAGTTAATTAAGGTATCAAAAAGAAATTTAAAGCCACTAATGATGTCTTCAATATATTAATTCTAGGAAGAGAAATCTGATCCAAAATGTGCATAAAAGGAATAAAATTATGAAGAACTAAAAAAATATCCTGCATATTTTCTATCATTGGGTGAAAGGCAGTAGGAAATTTAACACTGGTTAGTTTTAGTTTCAAAAATAGTAGTCGGAAAAATTATAAAATCGTAATTTGGGAAAGAGTTAAATGAGTTATTATTGGTCATGACTCGGGAAAACATTATTTTTTGAGCTGCACAAAAGATGTTAGTAGTGACAGACTTTTCAAACTTTGGTCTATTGACAAGGAAGATAGCTTAGCCGGTGTTCGGTTAGCTCATTCAAATACATTCATTGTAAAAAAAAATTCAAATTTCTTTTAGATTTTCTCCTTGGCTTTTAAAATTGTTTGTTTTCTTTTCAATGATGGGTACTTGGTTTATAAATGTTGTATTAAGAGAAACACGATGACTATTTGCGACGGACCTCATAATTTTCAACCAAATTTGAATCACAAAATATGCTCTTGAATAGATCATACTACCTTTGACAATAAAGTTCGGTGAATGAAGTTAGAATGACTGATCTGGCAACGCTGACGATACAAAACGTGCACATGCGTAGCGGCAGGTGTTGACTATCTCCTTCCACCGTTGGTCAGTTGAGACTCATTTCTGCTCAGTGTGGCCGTAGTAACCGAGTGGTTTAGGTATCGGATCGTGGCTTGCCTTGTCACGAGTTCGAGCCCAGTACCACTAAAGACCCGCCGTGTAGGGCAGCGATGCACGTTAAATCTGTCGAGAGCTGAAATGTCCTCCCGTTGGTGTGGTGTGGTAGTTAGGAAAGGGGGGTGCTAGCTCAGGTGTCGTCCACGTCACTTGACGTTGGTTCAGAATTACGCGGTCCGTTGCCAAAAGCCCTCGTGTAGCTAAACAGTGCGACGTTAATATTCAATCAATCAATCCTGCTCAGTGTCAGACTTGTTTTACAAAGTGCTTGTATAGAGACTGAGAACAGAGAAAAGGAACAAACAAAAGATCAATTGAAAGTTTGGATTTTTAAAGAATTTTTTGGAGTGTGCTAAAAGTATTGAATAATTTTGACTTTTCAAGCGGATTCGAGCGGGTGAGATCGTTTTGAGTTTTTTTGTTTTGTATTGAAATTTATTTCATGTAACTTTTATTCTATCTTCGGATAAGAACTTTTAATTTAAGTATTTACACAAGATAGTGTATTTATACAAATTTGAGTGTTGGAGTAGGGAAGGCAAAATGGGTGACTACCCTCACCCAGATAATAATATGGAGGTAGAAAATACAAACTCTAATTTTTCATTCAATAAATATAGATGTAACTTAACAGGTATAGAATTATTGACCATGTTTGCGGAAAGACAAAATTTAAATACGAGTCCAAATATTACAATTTTCTTAAAATCAGAAAATAACTTTCAGAATGGTAATCCACTTAAACTAAAAGAAAGTATAATGAAAGCGTTCACAATTAAAAAAAAGTATTCTGAGTATAAGCAAAACAAGAAGCGGCGAGATCATAATTAAAACAAATAATTGCGAGACCGTCAAAGCCAAAGAAGCTTTAAAAATTAAAGAAAATAATGGTGTAAAAATAAGTGCAAGATTGTCCTTTATTGGACTAACCAGTAGTTACATATTACAAGAAATAGACACAGAATATACAATAGACGACATAAAATCGGAATTAGAAAATAACAATTATGCAATTTTTGATATTCAACGTTTTACCAAAAAACCAGAATCTGGATTTAAACTTATCAAAACAATTAAAGTTACCAAAATTGGATGCAGTATTCCCGAAAGAGTTCCAATAGGATTTGAAATGTTTAAAACTAATCTCTACTATGAAAAACCTAGGCAATGCACAAACTGTTGGAAATTTGGACACATTCAAAAATTTTGTAGAAGCTCAATAAAATGCCGAATTTGCTCACTAAACCACTCTGAAAACGATTGAAAAAAAATAAAAATAAAAAAAATGTAGCTCTTGTAGAGAAGAGCATGAAGCTAACGATAAAGGTTGCAAAAGATATCAAGAGGAAGTTGAAATCTTAAAAATTAAAGTACAGCAACAAATCTCGAGAAACTAAGCAGTTGAGAAATTCCAAAGGGAAAAAAAACATCACATACTCGGCCAAAACCTATAATGATCAAACAGAGAAGATAGAAAATCTTGAAAAAAAGTTTGCGAAATTAGAGTTGAAATTTGAAGAAAACAATAACATATTTGAAAAGAAATTAGAACAAATAGTTCAACGCTTCACGACAGAACTGAATACCCTAATGAAATGCCAAGGAATCCACCTTAAAAAAAGTTGCATCCAATATAACAATTCCAAAAGATGATGATTTTCTAATAAATAGAAAACTGAATGAAAAAGCAAAAAAAAAAAATTCAAGAAAACATCAGAACAGAGAGGAAATACATTAGAAAGTGTAGAAAAAATAAAGAAACTTAAATAAATAATCAAATTTTCTTATATTCTCGCTAAAAACTCAATATTAATCTTTCTTTTTGAATATTTAAACTAATTCGTAGTATTGAACATTTTTTTTTCTTTTTAAATCATGAATATAATCCAACGGAATGCACGTGGAATTAAAAACAAGAGGTCAGATATTCTTTTCGCGCCAATTTTTCAAAAAGCAAGTATTTTAATAATTCAAGAAACTTGGTTACACCCAAATGATATTTTCACAATTCCCAATAAGAATACATTCAGAATTGATAGAGAAATCAAAAGAGGAGGAGGGTTAATGATAGTTTTAAATAAAGAATATTAGTGCAATAAAAATATTCTCAGAAATTAGTGAAGACTTTGAAATTTTAATAGTCAGAGTTCAGATAGATTTAGTTTCTATCACAATTTTTAATATATACATCCCACCGAGTAACTTTAAAGACATCAATTTATCTAAAATAGCATCATATATTGATAATCACAGTTTGATATTGGGAGATTTCAACGCATCTCATGAGATATGGGGATCAAAAAATTCCAGTGCTTCTGGAAAAAAGATTTTTGACTGGATTATTGGAAATGTGTGTGTGTGTGTGTGTGTGTGTGATTTAATGTTATTAAACAATAAAAGTCCAACTTATCCCCATTCATCGGGAATTTTTACATCTATAGATCTTTCTTTAGCTTCTATTGATTTAAATTATGATTTATCCTGGTCCACAAATACCGATAATTTTGGAAGTGATCACTTCCCTATAATTATTAATTACAAAAGAACAAACAGCTCAGCAACTAATATTTTTAAACAAAAAACAAATTGGAACAAATTTATCAATATTATTCAAAAAAAATTTTAATTTAAATGAAAACATAAATATAGATATTATAAAAGAAATTAAAAAAGCTGAAATCTTATCTCAAGAATCAGAAAAAAAACAAATAAGTTCAAGAGCTCCATGGTGGACAGCAGCATGCGGGCATTTAAGAGCAAAAAAAAGAAAACTCCTTAATAAAGCAAAGAAAAACTTTAAAGAAGAAGACTCGATAAAATATAAAGAAGTAAGCTCAAAACTTAAGCGAACAATCAAAGTCTGTAAAGAAAATTTTTGGCACAAGACATGTGAAAAAATATCTTCTCCTAAAGTTATTTTTAAAATAATCCGAATAATCAAAAATAGAACAAATCCTAACTGTTCTTCATTTAATATTATTGAAAATAACGGAACCATATTAACAAACGAACAATCCCAAGCACACACACACAAACTGTTTTTTACAATATTACGCAAAACAAAACAACGATAGTATTCAAAATATCTCTATTCCGGACAATAGCCAGGATATTAATAAACCTTTTTCTTTAAAAGAATTAGAAATAGCAATATTTCATCAAAAGAACAGCAGTCCAGGGCATGATAAAATTCTCTCCAAACAATAAACAATCTCCCCATCAAAGCAATAAATCTCCTTCTGAAATCCTTTAATGATAGCTGGTCTTCAAGTCAAATTCCAAAAGATTGGACTCACGCAATTATTCTACCTTTCATAAAACCTCACAAAAATCCCAAGGAAGTTTCTGATCATACCATCCTATATCTCTTACTTCAGTAATTATTGGACAGCTTGCCAACAAATTTCACACAGATCTGATAACAAATTAGTTTTTCATATACACTCAGGAATATTGAAAATAGCGACCCAAGAAGAAAGCTAAGTACAATCGCGAAACTCTGCAAATAAGTACAGCGTAATGTGATATGCAAATGATCCAAGTTTTGTGCCAATACGCATGCTCATACACGCCTAGGTGGCGCTACAATCAGGAAGAGGGTGCTATATAAGCCAGCGCAAATTCGAAGATTCATAAACGTGACGATTACCCGCTGATTGTAGGAAGACTTTGGTAAGCGAAACATGCCTGGTAAACGTGCTAGAAGACATTTCTCACAGTTAAGCGAGTTTGAGAGAGGCCTGATCATCGGGATGAAAACTGCAGGCTGGTCGACGCGCCGTGTTGCTGGCCAGGTGGATCGTTCGGAGGGTGTCGTTAGAAATTTTTGGGAGCAGTGGACACGAGAAGGTACCCACGCACGTAAAACCGGGTCTGGAGTGACCAGGACGACCACGAAGAGAGAGGATCGAAGGATCGTGCGGCAAGCAGTTGTGGACTACACAGTGACTCGTTCAACGATACGAGCAGACGTAGGCGTAGCAATTGTTCCACAAACAATTTCCAGACACCTTGCAGAAGCAAATCTTAAATCCAAGACCCCTTTCCGTGCACTTCCTTTAACACCGGAACATCGGCAACTGCGTCTACAGTGGCCAAGCCAGATCAATGTGGAATGTCACAGATTGGCAAAAGGTTGTGTTTAGTAATGAATCCCGGTTTGTTTTGGGGACAGATGATAACCGTGTACAGGTGTGGAAGCACCTTGGTGAGCGGTACAATTCCCCCCACACTGTTCTACGTCACACTGCCCGCACAGCTGGTGTAATGGTCTGGGGGGCCATAGCCTATGATAGCCAGTCGACATTAATTGTGATGCGTGGAACCTTAACGGGCCAAAGTTACGTTGATGATATTCTTCGACCCCATGTAGGACCTTTCCTAAATGGTCTCCCAGGGGCAATTTTCCAGCAAGATAATGCTCGTCCGAATACAGCAAGAGTTGCTCAAGACTTCCTACGTCGTTTTCAGACTCTTCCATGCCCGGCCCGCTCCCCCGATTTGTCCCCTGTAGAGCACGTGTGGAATAAGCTAAAACGGCAGATGCCATCGTGTCACTCTGTATATGATTTAGAGTTGGCTGTTCAAGATTTGTGGGCCCATCAAGATCTGGGCTAATCAACTCAATGCCGGACCTTGTGGCGGCATGTATTGCAGCTGGAGTTGGTCCAACACGCTATTGAAGTTGCCCAGTATTTGTGTCGTTGTACACCTTGTATTCGTTTAATTGTCTTGTTTTTGAGATCAAGTGAATATCTCATCTGTGTCATTATGTGTATTAATTTTCATTTCAATCCAAAGCTTTCTTCTTGGGTCGCTATTTTCAATGCTCCTGTGTGTATTTGAAGTTTTCTGAGCTTAGGTTTTAGTTTCGGCTTCATTTTAAGGAATGTTTCCGCTTTTAAATTGAAGAAATTAAAAACATTTTTGAGTATAATAAACTCTTTCTGTGTGAAATGGGGTTATTAATTTCAATTTTCCTTACTAAAATCATTTCTGTTTGATTATGTTTTGAATTTTTTGCGTTCCCATAGTTACTTAATTCAGGTTAATTTCAAGACCAATTTTTGTTTTAAAAAATAGTTTATATAACTTAGAAGCTTTATTATCAATTTTTTCCTGTTGAGAAAATGCCATAGCCAAATTGTTCACAGGTTGCTATGAGAAACAATATTTCAAAGAGATGGAATACTACTTAAATCGATTATTCTCTAAAAATGCCCTCAGATGACACTGCAACTAGACTTCCTAATACAAGTCTTCTGAATACAAGAATTGCAGATAAAACTAAAGATATTTTCATCATGAACCAGACACTTCATTATAGTAAACATACTGTAGTACTACATTTTAGTATTTTAAAGTCGTGCAGCAAATACTCAAAAAAACGTGCCCCAATCCTTAACTAAAAAAAAAAAAAAATTATGTACAAACCTGGCAATTTTAGCTTATAATTTTGTAGACTTATTATTGCATACATAAAAATGCTTTGTGTTTCAAAACTTTTGTGAAAATATTCGGTTAAGATTAAGCAAAATTACCTGCCATCATAACAAATGCTTCAGTGTTATGCAAAAATATATTTTGAATTTTAAAAAAATATTCTCAGTTATACACTCATGTCCATAAATTAAGGATAATTCAGAATCACACAGAAATTGAACTCTAAAATAAAAATTTCACCTGTAGAATTATCACACACTTCTTGAAGAAGAATATGCAAATTACTGGAAACCACCAGATGGCGCGGATAGTACGTCACAATGACGAGAGTGTAAAGAGAGGGGTATATAAGGAATGGTGGCAAAGAAGTAAAATTGTTCACAAGCTTACTTAAATATATTTAAAATTTTATATTTCTTAAATTATAATATACTTTAACTTATTATGGCATGCTCTATCTGTTAATGTCAACCCCATAATTTCTGAAGATAGGGGATTAAGACCTCTTCGGAGATCATGTGCCCCAATGAGCATTCTACCCATTAAATATAGTTATGTTTCTCTAGCTCTTGACGGTTTTCATTCCCTCCCATTCCATTATTTCGTACAGTGCATCTTTAGCGGAATCATGACTTGAACCCAAACACATTGCCGTCTCCTTATATATAATAAAATTAAAAACTTTAAAGATGTAATTAACGTGAATTATTGCATTTACATGTAAGAAAATTCAAGTTAATTTCATCTTAAAAACTATTTAATTTTAAACTATTAACTTTACACTCCAGGACTATCGCGTAAAGAACTAATGGTTAGCCTAATGGGATGTAATTGTCTCTTACAAATTAAAACCTCGAATTAAGAATTGCATCACGAAACTCATCAGATCAAACAAAAGAGACGTCACAGAAAGTCATGTGAGTTTTTCAACTTCCGCTCTGTGTTTTATGAAAAAACCGAGACTCTCTTGAAAATTTACGCCAAGCCTTGTATTTGTCAACATTGTGACGAGATCACACGTCTTTTCATTAACATGTCCTTTGGGTTCTTCTGGGCCAGAATTAATGGCAACTCTTTTCCAACCAAACTCAAGAAGTGAAGCGTGAAGGAAAGATGCAAATTAGGAAGCTTTTAAATATCAGAAGTTAGAGTAAGCTAGGTGGCAATTTGAGGAATGTTTTGATAATCCGTGATTCAAGCGTGAAGAGGTTTTGGAAAGATTAAGTGACAGCTAACAGAAGTTATTCGTGACAGAGAGCCATTAGGTCAAGGTGCATACCATTGCACTACAGTAAATCCGCAACTTCCATTAAGATTGTATTGATCGATCGACATTAAGGTAGGAGTGACTATTTAATATTAGGATCATTGATAGTATTGAAATTGAGTTTAGACGAGTTGGTTATTGATAGTGGTCCGGGATAGGTTATTTCGATATTACATATATTATCTGTTTAGCCACCGTAAATTCTCTCACATATATTATTACTATCTAATCTGTTAGAAGTTTAAGTTTTAAGATCTTAATAAAGTCAAATTAAGATCATGACAGCTTCTAGTTCTTCCGTTGTTCCTACACTTCTAGCTCACGCTGATAATCAAGGAGAAGGATGCCCTTACAAAATGTTAAGATAATGTCTGCTGTTAAACGTGCTTTTGTGTTATTTGCTGTGCTGCCTTCTAATTGTAGTAAAAAAAATGGAATATACTGCTACAAAATGATTTCTCTCACCCACCCAAAATCTTCGACACTTACATCTACTCTCGATCAAATGATCAATAGTTATCACAAGAAATCATATACATACTTAGAATTTTTAAAAGAAAATAAAATCAGATATTGATTTTAAAAGCAGATGCTTAAGTTAATAGAGATCAATTATTATTTTTTTACGTCTCTTAAACTATATGGACAGAAAGTTGTTGTTTTTTACTGTGTATTCAGTTAAGAAGGGTATTTCTACGGCAATTAGAACTTCTTAGTTTTTGGTATTTAATGAAATATTATATATATATATATATATAACTTATCTCTCTCCAAAAATTTTTGTTA
This sequence comes from Trichonephila clavipes, assembly GCA_019973935.1. Lineage (NCBI taxonomy): Eukaryota > Metazoa > Arthropoda > Arachnida > Araneae > Nephilidae > Trichonephila > Trichonephila clavipes. The sequence goes on along the minus strand of BMAU01017112.1, from coordinate 35,899 downwards.
GCATTTTCTATAGTTAAAATAATTTCCTTCACTTCCATTTTTTGTAGACAAGATAACTTACAATTTAAATACTTTAATCAACTAATTATTGATCCAATTTGATTTTTATTGTCATCGTATCCAATTTTAGGGTGTGTGAGTGAGTGAATATTAACGTCGCACTGTTCAGCTACACGAGGGCTTTTTCCAATTTTAGAGAAACAAGGAGAAAAATTAAAGCCAATTAAATTTCTTTTTGTCATAAATTTTTGGTGTGTGGTTTCCTTTCAAACGATTTTTTTTTTTATTAATTCTTTACTACAAATGTGTATAAATATTTATAAATTTATCTGATTAATACAATTGTATAAGAAAAGTTAAAGTTTATTATGCAACTATGGAACACAAAGTCAGCAGCGGTTGCCGAATCGCCTTTGTCACGATCCCATAGCTAACTCTGTTTCTGTTGTTTGGTGGACTCTAATTCTTGTGCTACTACATCTCCCAACCCCGGGAATTATGCATGTTAAATCAGTCTAGGCCAGGGGTCGGCAACCTTTTGAGTAGGAAGAGCCAAAAATTACAATTTACAAATTTTCAAATTTTTTAAAAAGCCACAAATTTTTTTCTTGCCAACAATAAATAGCTCTTGCATAAATAAAGTTTTTTAATTAAAAAAAAACGAATCTATTTATTCATAAGAAAAAATTTCTATTCATTCATAAATAAGTAGTGTTTTTCACAACAAATTCGATAATATATATGTATGGCATTATTAGATAATTACTTATTTTTTAAGTAAAAAATTAAAACAAACATTTACTTACAACACTAACTTGTACTTGACTAACAAACAATTGAGCAAACAAATTCAATCGGAGCGATGGCTTTGCATGGTTACTCAAGTAGAAAATTTAAACTTTACTAAACAATGTAACTTGTACAAAAAAATAAAAAAGAACAATAATGTACATTTGAGCTAACAAATTCAATAGGGGCGTTGGCTTTGCATGGTTTTTGAAAGTTTGGATAAATTTAGCTCATAACTTGTTGTTTTAAGTTTCAAACACGACTCTAAATTTTCATTTTTGTTAGGCTTCTTACTATAAGATAGACAGCACTCCAAATGCCTTCTTCATCTCACTGTAGCAATCTGGAAGACTTCCAAGCGTCGAATATAAGTGCCTCAACTCGCGGCATTTCTTTTGAAGCTGTCAACTGTTGTTGCGTTATGTACATACATTTCTGGACCTCCAACTCTTTCAACTTGCTTTCCAACTCTGTTTAATTAAGTTTTCCTTTTGAAATCGATCGATTGCATTTCTAGAGATCCACTATCAATACCAAAGGGCTCAATGTGGGTTTCGTTACTGTTTGTGTTGAGAGGATTTACTATGAATGCTAGAGTGGTTTTGAATTGCTCAAATCTGTCAGTAAATTCATCTTTAATTTTTTTATAACTGTGTTGAAGTAATTCGTGTCAACAGTTGCACTGGTTTTATCGCGATATTGCTTTATAAATGGAAAATGAATTAATTTACCGCTCTGAGAGAGAGAATATTTTCTGCAAAAAGAATTAATTTTTCTCCGAAACAAACCAATTCTCTCTTCTTCCAAAGCATAGGCTGGGTCTCCCTTTCCTTGCAGTTTTAGATTCAGCTCATTTAATTTCGCTGTGATATCCACCAAAAAGTAAAATTTTTGCAACATTTGTCATTCTCTAATTCATAGTGATTAATGCCTTTTTTCATTGAGGATTGTAGTTATTTCATTCAAGCACAAAGCAAAACGTTTCAACACCTTACCTTTGGAAAGCCATCACACTTTATTGGGTAGGAGATCCGAATACTGAGTCTCCATTTCGCTTAAGAATTCTTTAAAATGACGATGGTAGAGTGCTTTAGACAAGATGCTGTTAACAATCTTGATTACCAAATTCATGACCTCAATTATTTCAGCCGGAAATGTTTAGGTACATAGCGCTTCTTGGTGTATTATGCAATGAAACGTAAGAATTTAATGGTTTATTTTGCTGTGAAGAATCGTTGTTGTCCCTTTATTTTTTCCTGTCTTACTTCTGGCTCCATCAGTTCGTATTGCAACAATTTTATTTCAGTCGATCTTATTGTCGTCAAGGCATTTTTGTACGGTATTTGGTATATCTTCCTCTCCAGTTTGTCCCGAGAGGGGTAGTAATCCTAGAAGTTCTTCTTTTAGACCTTGGAAAGACATATACCTGACAAAAAGGGCAACATGCCATGTCTTTTATGTCGCAAGACTCGTCTATAGCAAGTGATAAGGCAGAAGAAAGTTGAATATCTTCCACCTGTGCAAATATGTTACATTTGAAGACATTTTAGCTATTCTATCTTGTACTGTTTTCGCGGATAGTGGCAAGTATTTAATATTTTTAAAGATTTCTGGTTTGTTTTTGAAATCACTAAACAGTTCTTCAGATGCACATATGAAGCAATCTTTCACATACTCACCATCTGTGAATGGTTTGCCTTTTTTTTTTGCAATTTCTAGTGATACCACGAAGCTTGCCAGATTAACATTACTTGTAGATTGCGTTCAGTTACTTAAAATGGAACTTGATTGCTGTTTTTGTTTTTGGAGCTCATCGACAGTATTTTTTCGTTCTTCACCGGCTGAATATTTACTAGCAAACTGAGTATGTTTTGTAGTGAAGTATTTCTCTAAATTTGATTTCTTATTGTGTGCGAATTTTTCGTGGCAAATGAAACAAGTTGGAAGGCCATATGAGTTGCATATGAAAGCGAACGACTCCGTCCTATCCCGATTGAATTCTCAATGCTCTCCTTCAGTTATTTTCTCTCTCTCTCTCTCTCTCTAATTTTTTTTATTTATTTGTTATTATTATTATTTTTTGTAGATGCCATGCTTACGGTGAAGCTGTAAAAAAGAATTTTTTAAATTATTATTTAGGTATACAAAACACACACACAGCAGATGACAAGTTTTGCATTTATTTACTATGTCCACGTATACCTACGTAAATACATACAAGAAGCTTGGCAGAATGAAACATAATTTAGCAAAAAGTATTTTACAATGATGTTTCCCAATTAAAAATACTTACCTAAATAAAATAAAAAATTCTCTAATAATTTAATTATTAAAATAAATAATATAGACACGAAACACAGTTTGTATCACTCTCTCACCGTACTGATCGACTATAAGTACATAGTTTCATCGCATCTGTGATCGCCGACTGGCACGAAGGGACGACATCAGAACGTGTTTATCACGGCGCAGTCTGCATATTTTAGTTTTTGTTGTTTTTTTTAATTTTGGCAAATATTAGATACTTAGTTTACCAGTAAAGCCCAGCTATGCTGAAATCAATGAAAATTGCCAGACATATAAACAATCTAAAACTGCAAATACCTACCTACTTTGATCCTCAGAGTTCGAAAACAGGATTATTAAATAACAATTTATAGATACTTACACTTATAGCTATTATTTTAACGCTAATTTTTAAATAATAAAAGCTATAAAGTAGATAAACAATAAAATGGGCAATTTATAAAAAATATATATTTTAATAAAAACACTTACGCGGTAATATCCAACAATAGTACTTTGTTTCTTTTTGACAATTCTTATTGACTTCAAAAAGGTAGTTAGGTAACTTATTTGGAAAAAAAATATGTATAATATGTATTTTAAAAATATATAATACTTATTATGTTACCTACCTTTACTTCGTTTTTATTATTATTGTTATTAATGTACATACATACTAATAAATAAAGCTAAGTGTGCGTTGTGGTACATAGATACTGGAGTCCAAGATTGTCTTGTGGCCGCGGTAGCCGAGTGGTATGGGTATCGGATTGTGGCTTGCCTTGTCACGAGTTCGAACCCAGTACCACTGAAGACCCGCCGTGTAGGGCAGCGATGCACATTAAATCTGTCGAGAGCTGAAACGTCCTCCCGTTGGTGTGGTGTGGTAGTTAAGAGAGGGGGGTGCCAGCTCAGGTGTCGTCCACGTCACTTGACCATGGTTCAAAATTACATGGTCCGTCGCCAAAAGCCCTCGTGTAGCTGAACAGTGCGACGTTAAAATTCAATCAACCAACCAAGATTGTCTTTCTCTTGATTTATTCATAACATTTCGATAAACTTCAATAAAACAAAACTTAATAATTTTACAAATATTAAATCCTCAATTTAACTATTAGACTGAAATTATTCTAGAAAACAACGGCACTTCTAGAAGCCGAAGCCAAGATCAAGATTTTAAATAAAAATAACCGTGATAAACCACAGCGACCAAACGCGCTGAAGCCAAGTTTTCGATTCTCCTTTGATCTGCTACATTTCGTTTTCGTCGGGAAGCACCCCACGTGGGTCTGAGCGCAGTGACCGATACGCTCCGCCCACGCAGGGGACGATAATTCACGATCTGGGTGACGGACAGATATTAGCAAGAAAAATTCCACCAGGATTTTACGAATCAGTGCCTGATATTTTAAAAGCAATGACGATTAAAGCCCACCAAAATAAAATTTATTTTAATTATAACCACGTCACCAAGCGAGTTCGCGTTACAGTAAAAAACAAAGCTAAAGTTATTTTAGAAAATGGCTTAGCTCAAGTACTAGGGTTTAACCCATGCAAAATCGAATCATCTGATAGTTCTAAAAAACATATGATAGAAAGCCCATTCGTGGCAGATTCATGGGCCAATTATAGAGTTCTTTTACTGTATTCTGATATTGTTGAACCTCAAATTATCGGTGACGTGTTAGCCCCTTTGCTACGCATCGTGAATGTGACAGGACATGACGGTGAAATTGTATGTGTGAAATATGATTGACCACATTATTTACATGTTAGTCGAAAACAAATTGACACTTTAGAAATCGTTATAAGGTCTCACACGGGAGAACTTATACCATTTGAACGCGGGAGATCATACGTGAAGCTTCACTTTAGACAGAAGTATCTATCATAATGTTTGTTCCTGATAATTGTTGCCAAAAATCTTTTGAAAATTATTATATACATCAGTCGGGAACTGGTCTCGGTTATTATCAAGGTACCCCTTTGCAAAAGGGTTATGGGTTTGGAGGATTGTTTAGAAGTCTATTTAGGGCGGCTGTCCCTCTTTTTAAATCAGGTGCGAAGGCTGTTGGGAAACAATTGTTTCATAGTGGCGTAGATGTGCTAAATATGATATTTCCAAGGGTGATAATTTTAAAGTAGCAACTCAACGTCACTTAAAAGAAGCGGGTCGAAACTTGACAGAAAAAGCTTCCAATAAAGTAAAAACTATTATTGGGGTTCTGGACGACGCAATAAAAAGAGAAAGCAATCTAAAAATAATATCATTCGACGCAAATCCAAGAAGGTGAAAACACGCGATATTTTTGCTTAAAAAATGACTTGTTTAATACATAAAGATTCTCCCACCTGTGTGAAATCTGAACTAGACAAACAGCTATAGAAACACAAACAGCTATAGAAAAAGGTGGATTTATTGAATATCATCCACTGGCTAATATACGAGATGGGGGGCCTGTGGAATTTAACATATCTGGGAGCAGAGAAGATTATATGGACTTGTCTGCTTCATATTTACATGTAAAAGTTAAAATCACCAACTTGGATGGTACGTCTTTAGCAGAAAATGAGCCGGTGGCTCCAGTGAATTTATTTCTACATACTTTGTTTGGACAAGTAGACGTGGCCTTGAACGAAAGGGTGGTCTCTTCTTCTAGCAATACGTATCCCTATCGTGCCTATGTAGAAACCCTACTAAACTATGGTGAAGATGCCAAGAAAAGTTTATTGACTTGCGAGTGTTTTTATAAGGATACCTTTTTAGATGTGTCCGACCCTCTTCAAAAGGAAAATGGAAACGAGGGGCTTAAAAAACGCTATGATTTAACGTTTAAAAGTCAGATATTGGACATGATTGGACCTCTGCATTGTGATATTTTTCAACAAAATCGTCTTTTACTGAATTTAGTGGATGTAAAATTAAAAATGACCCGCACAAAACCAGATTTTTGTCTGATGTCAATTAAAACAGGAGAACCTTATAAAGTTGTGTTACAGAATGCGTCTTTATTTATTCGCAAAGTGAAAGTCAATCCAGGTGTTTCTTTAGGCCATGTTAAGGCTTTAGAAAAAAGTACAGCGAAATATCCAATTGACAGAGTGTTATGCAAGACTTATTCCATACCAAAGGGCAGCTGGTCTTTCATGCAAGACAATGTGTTTTTAGGAGTTATGCCAAAACGTGTTGTTGTAGGATGTATAGACAACGCCGCGATAAATGGGCAATTGAGTCTTAATCCCTTTTTATTTGAACATTGCAACGTTAACTTTTTGAGTATTTACGTTGATGGACAACCTGTACCTACCAAGCCCTTAGAACTGAATTACGAAACCAACTGTTATATAAGAGCATATTACCAAATGTTTTCAGGCTTTAACCGTGATAGTGGAAACTATTTAACGCGGGAAGAATTTGCTCAAGGGCATACACCAGTGCTTCTCAAACATTCAATACTGGCGCCCCCTTTTCAATCACAATTTTTTCACGCCCCCTTTTACATAATAATTTACTAAATGCAATAATAATGCACTTTTACGATAAAGCAACAATATTTATTATAAACCGTACAAATTCATGACATAAAAATTAAATTTTGTATATGTTACTTTTAAGCAAAAAAGTTAAGTAATAGGACAATTACTAAGTTATTTTCCTTTCTCTGATTTTTAAATTGGAACATATTACAAAATGCGGTGGTTGCTTAGAATACAAAATATAGATATCAGCTAAATATAGAAAATGAACTCAGAGGGTCAATTTCTAATCATAAGCATTGATTTGAAAAATTTGCTCTGTAAGACAAGCCCATGGAAGTAGCTAATAATTATTAAACTTGTTCTTAATTTAGTATTAATTAATTAGTCATAAAATACTCTGTGCACCACTCATACATTAAAAGCAGTGTTTCTCAAACTTTCAATACTGGCGACCCAAGTTTCAATCATAGTTTTTGTCTCGCCCCCCTGTACAACAATAATGTATTTATTGCAATAAAAATGCACTTTGAGAGAGAGACGCTAAAGTTACAATACGATCTTAATTATAAACCGTACAAATTAATACGATAAGTATATTAAATTTTGTGTATATGTAACTTTTAAGTAATATATATATATATATATATATATATATATATATATGTATTTTAAGAAAATTACTTAAAATATATATATATTACTTAGAATTGTGTTATTTTTCTTTCTCTAATTTTTAAATTGGAACAGATCGCAAAATGATGTATTTAAAGATTTATTTCCTTCAGTATTCATTTCTCAAAGTACAAATGTCATTAGAAAAATAGACTAGTCAATGTCGCTCTCTATCATATCCATCACATCTGGCATTATAGGGTACGTTTGCATGAGTCTGGGCAACCTATCGGACGTCTGCGCAAAACATATAAAAATGCTTTTCCTCGTACAATTCCAGTCAGTTTTGGTCGACTCGATACTCCTATAGCTACCGAATCTAGCTTGAATGTACATTTTTTTTAATTTCCACGTTAATTGTAATTCACGGTAATTAAGTATTTACGGCAGTAGATTAAAACAATATCATACATACATTTTTAAGTTGTAAGCAAACATTCGACCATAATAAAGAATTAACAAGTACACAGACGAACGAGCATGGTTCCGAAAATTAAATAAAGGCGATCTTCTCAAAAATACTAAAATTTTGGATTTACCACCTTTGAAGAAAATGATGGAAAAAAGCCCCAGCTCGATATGTGTTAAAACTTACAAATCTGTAGAACAACGTGTGAAAGTTGTTTTTAAAACATGTAAAATCATTTAGCTATGTTGGCAAAGAATTTTAAAAAGTATTTTCTGGATGAGGACAGCTTGGTAGCAAGTTACGAGTGGATTAGGGATCTATTTCAAGATACTCCAGAAGGGCTCTCAACTTCCGAAGAAGAAATCTTCATAGATTTCACATCCAGTGAAAAATTAAAAGGCAATTTTTTAATAAATCGCTCTTTGAATTTGGGGTAGAGGTGGATGAGGAATTATCTGTACTGAAAACAAAAGCACTTCGTATACTATTACCATTTTCAACATCCTACCTTTTTCAAACCGGATTTTCTGCAGTGGATGCCTTGAAGACAAAATATAGATCTCAGCTAAATATAGAAAAATAACTCTTTAAGTGTCAATTTCTGATTATTAAACCTTCCTTTGAAAAACTTTCCTCAACAAGACAAGCCCGTGGAAGTCCCTAATAATTATTAAACTTGTTCTTAATTTAGTAATAAGATTGATTGATTGATTGAATATTAACGTCGCACTGTTCAGCTGCACGTGGGCTTTTGACGACGGACCACGTAATTTTGAACCATGGACAAGTGACGTGGATGACACATGAGCTGGCACCCCTCTCTCCTAACTACCACACCACACCAACAGGAAAACGTTTCAACTCTCAACAGATTTAACGTGCATCGCTGCCCTACACGGCGGGTCTTTAGTGGTACTGGGCTCGAACTCGTGACAAGGCAAGCCACGATCCGATACCTATACCACTCGTCTACCGCGGCCAAATTCAGTAATAAGAAATTATTTATAAAATACCTTCTTCAGTACTGATACATCAAACGTATACTGGCTAAAACACCGACTCTTCGCACGAGTTCATTTTTTATAAAAAAATAAAACATTATTCTTGATATAATAGCTGAACTGTAAGGAGAGTAAAACTGTGTGCACGACATTGTATACAAAAATGTAAAATGATTTTTTTTTAGATAAATGCTATAATTGTAAATAACTGTTTAAAAGAACTGTAATTTTACACCTCACACAATTAGCATTTAGAATTAATGTTAAATTATGAAAAAGAATATAAAATTCCGATGAAGAATAATTGTGTTACTTTTTAACTTTTAAAGCGAGAAGACTTCAAAATGTTTTAACCGGGGAGCAGGCGCGTACTCGATACTAACATTAATGGTAGTGCGGGGGGACTCAGTCACCGCAATCATTTGTTTAGAATTACTTTTACTGTACACGATACAAATCGGAATTCTAGTGAATATTTTAATTTATAGAAAGTATACTTACCTTCTTTTTCAAGGACTATTAAATTCTTTGATGATTTGAGAAAAAATCCAATAAAACTGAACTAAAATGATTCAAAAGTACAAGACCATAATAAAGGACACAAATCAGACACTTTTCAATTATCCTACAGAAATGTTAAACCAATCAGTTCTTTTCCAAATATCGCAAAACTCAATTATTTACAATTTCCCTAAGCGAAAAGCAAACGCATAAAAGATGGGAGGGAACTAATATTGAATAACCATACCATAAGATTGAAGGTCAATCAAATGATTAGCAAACGTACTGTGCAGCCTGGCTGAAAAGTGAATCATGACTTCCTTTTCTTTTTCTACAACTAATGTACAGTATTTTAATAATAATTACAGTGGTGAATTGTGTTTATCTTCTTAGAATTTTTCTCAGGGTCTGGGTTTCGTTTTTTCTTTTAACGAGTAATATTTTATGTTAAAACGTAATAAAAATATCTCTCATTGAGGAAATACAGCAAATAAAACAAAATGTTTTTTTTTCTTTAATTTGGTTTTGGGATCAAAGATAGCTATTTGATGACGGAAAAAAGCCAGATAATAAACATAAATTATGTCAGTGTTGTTGTGTGTGTATTTTTTTTATTATGGAAGAAAGCATTTTGTTTTACTTCTCTTTCCGGTTATTTTTTTTTAAAAAAAATCTTTAAATTTTCGATACGCTCGCGCCCCCCTTGTAGGGTCATCGCGCCCTCCCAGGGGGCGTGCCCCACACTTTGAGAAACACTGGCATACACTTTATGTTTTTGATCTTAGCCCAGATTTATGTGATGGACCACATCTTAATTTACAACAGCAAGGCAATTTACGAATAGAAATTAAGTTTGCTAATGCCCTCACGAAAACTATTTCAGTATTTATTTACGCAGAATTTGAAAACATCATAGAGATTAAAAAATCTCGTCATATTCTTTGTGATTTTCCAAACTAAAAATGAATAGCCTACAAATTAAAAAGATATTACAGCAAGACCTCTGGACAAAAAAATGTTTTCTGGATGTGTATGCAAGCGACTGCTTACCAGGAAGGATCGTGCACTATCCTGCGTGCTTTGTCTGTAACATTGATTCTTCGATACTGGATAGCCTTCTATTTATTATCTCCAAATGAAGGGGAATTCTTCGATTCTTATGGAAACGAGCCTACATATTTTACAGGACCTATTGCCAACTTTGCACTTCGTTATAACCGAATGAACTATAACCCAATGACTTTACAATCAAATAAAACTGCTGTGTGTGGACAATATTGTGTATATTACTTGTATTCTAGATGCAGAGGTAAAACTCTGAAAAATATTCAATCCTATTTTGTCAATTATGATGTATGCAACGACCGTCGTGTGTATGATTTTGTATGTAAACGATTTCGTATATGTGTCAACTTTTATCAATAAATTCATATTTAAACTGTATATAACTTGTGTCTGTCTTTTTTTAAACATAATACACGCATGCATTTTATTAATTCAAAATGGAATTTCCGAGCTTACAACACCCTTTCACAATGGTGGTCGCTGGCCCAACTCAATCGGGAAAATCGTGTTTTGTACGAGATCTGTTAAACTTTAAGGCCTTGATGTTTAATCCATCCATTGACAGAGTGATTTGGTTTTATGGGATAAATCAACCACTGTATGATAATATTGAAAATGTGGAATTTGTGGAGGGGTTTCCTTCCAATTATAAAGAATATTTAAGTAAGAATACACTGTTTATTATCGAGGACTTAATGGCAGAATGCGGAAACGATCCTCGACTCACTCAATTATTCACAAAAAGTAGTCATCATTTAAATTTAAGTATCATTTTTATTAGTCAGAATCTTTTTCATAAAGGCGGGGAAATGAGAAATATCAGTTTAAATGCACACTACTTGGGGCTATTTAAAAATCGTAGGGATCTAAGTCAAACAATGCATTTAGGCAGGCAATTGTACCCGAATCATATTAAATTTTTTCGAGAAGTTTACGATGATGCTACTAAAAAACCGCATTCCTATTTATTGATTGATTTAAGAAACACATGTCCCGAGGAAATGAGGTTACGCACGCAGATTTTGCCTAATCAGATTCAATACGTTTATCAGTTAAAATATAAATAAGGGCTGCGAGTAACCAAGAAAATTAGTTTCTAATATGACATTGACCAGTCAACAAGTCAAAGATTTGCGGTTCATTTATACCTGCCCCACCTGTTGCGTAAGCATTTATTGAAGAAATTACCTAATCATAGTGTAAAAGCGATTTGTGAGTGTGCTTTGAATCTTTTAAAGGGAAATATTCCTATAACTAAAGAACAAAAAAAAAGTTTTTGACAAAGTATAAGTCTACTTTAAGAAAAATTGGTAATAAAAAGGGAACTTTATACAAGAAGAAAAAATTATAATTATACAACATGGGGGCTTTTTAAACATTCTCATTCCAGCTGCTGTGACAGCCATCTCAACTTTACTCAATGCAGCACGCTAAAAAATTTGTGCTTATTCCAGAAGATAAATTGATAAAAAATACTCCGAGTCATCAGCAAGTGACGGAATTTGATCACCAAATGTCTAAAATCTTAAACAGTAAGCTACCTGATTATGAAAATGTACACCTTTATTATGAATTGTTAAAACGAAAAATGAATTTACAAGACTACAACCTACCGGGAATAACTTCTGAAAATCATGCATTTGAAGATGAGCACACCGTTCAAAAGGATGAATCTGTTAAATTGAAAGAAGAAATCAAGCCTAAAGTGGATGAAAATTACATGTCTATTATTTTAGAGTCTGTGCCAAAGACTTATAAAAATCAAGCGCCGTTGTTATTGAACATTCTTAAAGATAAACCAAATACTTTGAACTGGAACGAGCATGGAGAAGTTTCTTTTAAAGATAAAAAATACCAACATTCTAATTTAGCCGATCTGTTTAATATGATTTTTACGAATCGAAAGCCATCTCCCATTATAGCTAAGGAAGAATTTTTACAAGCTTTACAAGAATTGAATATCCCTAGACACTATATAAAAAATAAATATTTGAAAATCCCCTTTGTGTTAAGCAAGAAATGCAAGCAGTGCCTGTAAAACGCAAACAATATGTCAAACCAGTTGTTAAACGAAATAGGATTGATGAAAAACCAAAGTATGATGAAATCCATTGGGAATCTTTTTAAATAAAAGCGTTTTAACTTTACGTGTGTTATTTTTTCCCTTTATGTTTTACATCTTTTTTTAAACAAGTGAAATATAATTCAGAAATTTTATATTAAAGTTAACCTTACAAAAAATATACCCAGAGTTTTATATATATATATATATATATATATATATATATATATATATATATATATATATAAAAGAGATTTTTTTTAATATTCAAAATCATCTCGTGATTATAAACTTTATGTTTCAATAAAAAAAAATTGCATAGTAAAATATATATAATATATTCAACAGTTTAACTTGTAACAATGAGCTGAATTTTAAATCAAAATATTTTTTCTTTGTTGCTCCTTTATTTTTCATACACCTGTAAGAATAACAAAACCTTACCTTTTGAAGTTTTCCACACCTGTAAAAAATATCATGAAATAGATTTTTAAAAAAAGCAACTCTTTTTAAAAAATAAACCAAAAATTTTCAGAATAACCAGTTTATTGTACTGTTTGAAACAAAACATTTCGAATAAATTTTACATCTATATTTTCGCGAAAAATCTTTTAGAAATACATTTTTCTCTATGCAAAAAAGTCTTTTACAATGTCATTAATGTTAACTAATATTAAAATAAGATCAGACATATTACAAAACTTTTCAAAGTTTGTAAATGTTATACAGGAATGTCTCAATTGACCACCATGGTTGATAATGCAACCATCACACTCAAAAATTTTAGGGAACACACTCACCACATTTTCTTCGATAGAAACGATGAGTGATTTCATCAAAGACAGTTCATCATTGATTTTCTCACCAATTCGGTGTATAGTTCTTCAGTATGACTTTTGTTAAATAGTTTGAATAGAGATATTCGATGAGTTCTTCATTTATGTCGTGAGCACAGTGTTTTAAATTATTTAACTGTTCGTCATCCAAAGCAATCCAAGCATTTGTTTGCAAATTTTTTATAATCATTTGTGAATTAGTATTTGTTACAAGAATATTGTTGTTTGCAACGAATGATGAAGAATTGTACAAAAGATTGAATGGTTTCACGTCACTTTCGATTATTAGAAACTTTCTAATGTGAATTTTGAAGATTCCCTTGTATAATTCGCAGCGTAAATATACACAATTGTTCAGATCATTGCGGAAAACACACTCATTTTCTTGAAGGGATTTAATGATGAGGGATCCATCGGCGAGCGCAGGAGACTCTGAATTAATATTACGGATAGCAGAAGTCGATGAATCTATATTTTCAGGATTCAAGGATGTGAAAAAATCATCCAGTCCTTCGAATGCATTTTCTATGGTATCCTGGGTAGAAGCCGTCTCTAAAATAACACTATCTGCTTCTTCCGCACGTGCTTTTTTTGAGGTACTATTCTTCAAATGCATCAACCCTCGCTTGTTGGATGTTTTTAAAAAAGTAGTCATTTTTTTCAAAAAATTTTAGTTTATAAGAAAATTTCTAATTTAAACTGAAAGTATATTTATGCTTAAGCAGAGGTTATGAGGGTAGAAAAGCAAAAGACTAAATGACATTTACTCAAGAAACATACCAAGAAATCTAATGATAAGAAGTGGTAGCGAATTGCGGGTATCTTTATTATCTTAAATAACAAATGACTAATCCCCGACCAATAGTGTTGCATATTTCATAAAATATCTAATCTAAAAAGTAAAGTAGCTCTCTTAGTCGACAAACGAGAAATCTAGTGATACGAAGTTAGCGCAAATGTAAAATATTTAATCGTGTTTACCAGACCTTTCCTCCAAGCGATAGTGTTGCACATATTTTATAAAATATCTAATCTAAAAAGTATGTGACTCGCGTAGTTGACAAACATTGAGAAATCCAGTGATACGAAGTTAGCACAAATGTAAAATATTTAATCATGTTTACCAGATCTTTCCTCCAAGCGATAGTGTTGCATATTTTATAAAATATCTAATCTAAAAAGTATGTGACTCGTAGTTGAGACAAACATTGAGAAATCTAGTGATACGAAGTTAGCGCAAATGTAAAATATTTAATCGTGTTTACCAGACCTTTCCTCCAAGCGATAGTGTTGTATATTTCATAAAATATCTAATCAGTAACATGGACTTTGTTCTCTCGAGAATTTTCTAGAAAGATATAGAGAGTATATATTCGCAATAAATAAGACCCTCGATCATTTCTCAACACCATCGGATATCGTGAAGACTTCTTTTGCACCGACTCATCTTATATTGAAATGGAATTCACAAAGAATTCTACTACTCCAGATGTTGAAGATGTAAGTGTTTTATTATTTCTAATTTAAATTATTTTTAAGTAAATTCTTTATCATTCATTTTTGTTAACACTTAAGAGTTAGATAATGGTTTTAGATGAGTAAAATGAGTTTTTTAAATGAATAATTAAGTAAATATTTTGCTTTACTTTAAAAGATATAACGTTTTATTTTATTTACAGTGGGATGTTAGTTTTGGCATTCCAATCAACGAACTCAAGGAAATATTGATTGCCGCAGAATTGGCTGAGGAATTTGCAGATGATGCCCCCAAATGGGATGATGCTACTTCTGAAACACGAGACACCGAAATGATGCCCTCTACAAGTAAACAAGCAGTCCCCATCATAAACATTGACCATGCTACATTCACCAACTCTGAAGGAACCCTAGATGCTCTGGCTTCATTGCCATCCAAGGTATGGTTTATTCTTATATTCGCGCTCTAAAAACTCGAATTTTGGCTGTTTGTGTTTTGTAAAATACACTCATGTCCAAAATAATGTTTACATGCATAAATTCACGGATTTCTCAGAGACTATGACTTATAATTTAATGAATTTTCGTGGAATGATACATAACATTATGACACATAAATGCAAAAGAAAAAATTGAAGATTACCACATGTAGCATGAAACAATAAAAATGGTAATAAAGTGTGACAAAGAGAGTTAAAAGAAAAAAAAAAAGGAATGATTCAGAAAAAGAATTAAGTCTTACGAATTTAATATGGAATATGATCTCCCTGACTCGTACACACATATCACAACGTGTTTTAAGGCTGGAAATAACGTTGTTAATCACAGTCTGGGGAATTAAACTCCACTCTTCCAGCAATGCAGTCTTCAGGCCATTTACATCTCTAGGAGGAGGATGTCTACGTGCAATGGCTCTTCCAAGGTAGTCCCATAAGTTCTCTATTGGGTTAAGGTCAGGAGAGTTTGCTGGCCAAGGTATTCGCTTAATGTCTTCACTTTCAAGGAATTCATCAACGAGGTTTGCTCGATGTGGACGAGCATTATCATCCATAAATAAAAAGTCACGTCCATATGCACCCCTGAAAAGTCTTACATAAGGATCTAAGACCTCATCCCGATATATCTGGCCTGTCACAGATCCGCTTCTGAACACGTGTAGAGGCGTACGTCCATCGATCCTTATTCCCCCATACAATCACACCTCCACTACCGAAACGGTCACGTTCCACAATGTTCGAGGGATCATTTCGTGTTCCTGACTCCCTCCAGATGTAAACACGTTTAGAATCACCTGTTAAACTAAACCGCGACTCATCAGTAAAGAGAACATGGGACCATTGATGTTCAGTCCAGTTTTGATGTTCTTTACACCAATTAAAGCGATCCCTCTTTTTCTGTGAAGACAGTAAAACACATACCCTTGGCTTTCTGGCATAAAGGCCTTTTTCGTTAAGCCTTCTGTATATTGTTTGCCGTGATGCAACAGCTCCAGTGGCGGCTGCAAGCTCTGAACTTAACTGGCGAGCAGTAGCCTTTCTGTTACGACGGGCAGTTAATGCCAGATACCGATCTTCAGAAGCAGTTGTCATTCGTTTCCGACCTTGTCCAGGCCTCCTTACAACAGTTCCATCATTTTGAAACTGTTTCCATAGCTTAGAGACTGTCTGTCTTGAAATATTCAGACATGTGGCTGTTTCCGTGATTGACTGCCCTGCTTCTAAACGGCCGATAATTCGCCACTTTACAGATTCTTCCAAATGATACCTCGAAGCCATAACAAACCACTTTGAGTCCCTACACACTGAAATCAAACGCTATGTTGCAGAAATTCACTCAAATATTCAGTTTGAGCAAAGCGCTTGATTCACACCCTTGGATGACGTAACGCCTAGATTTGCATATCACAAACCGTTTGATTACTTTTGATTGGATAATGTAATTAGGCTTGGTTTTCACACATTCCCTGCAAATACGGATCACATTGATTGGATATTTCATTGAATATCATCATTTTTGGGTATGTAAAGATAATTTTGGACATGAGTGTATATTTAAAACTAATGTTTTGGTGTAGCTAATTTTATCAAATATAATAATTGTAATGATTTTATCCAGCGGACTTTCTTGAGCAAATGCTATGAGGGGAAAAACATAATCAGTTGATATATACTAGCATATATATATATATATATATATATATATATATATATATATATAAAGTTTATACGAGAATTGTATCCCATACGCAATACTAATTTGTAAAATTAATCACCACTATATATATATATATATATATATATATATATATATAGTGGTGATTAATTTTACAAATTAGTATTGCGTATGGGATACATTCTACGTTAGATTTATATATTTCTTAATTTATAATTCAATTTATTTAAGATGTGTGTGAGTGTGTTTGCATATAATTAGCTTATTCTTTAACAATTGCATAGGACGAGTATGAAATGTCATAATATTTGTTTGTAAGGGTAGTTTTAAAGCCTTGGCTTTTTTTCTGTCTAGGTGTGTGACGTTTGTCACCAAACTTATTCACGATTGGATGCATTACTTCGACATATGATAACTCATACAGAGAAAAAAACGCAAAAACGCACTCCTGCGATTTATGTAATAAAGGTTTTTCACGGAAAGATAATTTACAAAGATATAGATTAACACATTTTAACCTAACCAATCAACAAAGTACTTCAAATGCAGTTTCAAAACGTAGATTGATTCCCTTTCAAATGCCTCCTAGCAAGAAAAGGAAGCCTGATAATAGTGCACATGCTTTGAATGTGTTTACAATTGTAACATTTGATTCTATAACCGACAATGAATTAGATTTTTTGAAGTTTTTTGATGATGTCAGACCTTTTATTTTTGAAGAACTCAAATCTAAATTAGAAGAAAAAAAGGCTATTAAATGGTATGCTGTTGTGCAAGCCACCCTTACGCGAACCACACAGGAAAATGACGTGGAATATATCACTCCCCATTTTCGATCAAACTGTTTGGTAGAATTAATGGAAAACACAATAGCTGAACATTTAAAATCGGCCTTTAAAAAAATTCAAAATTCATTTGAAGAATTCACTCAAAGAGGTTCAGGCTGGACTCTGGACCAAATTTTATAAAATTAGAATTAAATATAGCAAAATATCAAGCGCTTTTGCCCTAGCAGTTATATTCCTTTACCAAAGAAATTGGCTGATAAAAAAGCAATAATAAACATTAAAAATGAAGATCAAAAGTGCTTTGTTTGGTGTCTATTAGCACATAAATTAAAGATTGATCGTAAATATAATGCAAATTCTATTCATCACTATATCCCTCATGAATCAGAAATAAAGCTTGGTAATGTTAAATGTCCGGTTCCTCTAACAAGTATTTCTACCCTCGAAAAAAGCTCAATAATGTTCGCATAAATGTGTTTGGTTTTGAAGACGAAATTTTCCCGTTGTATGTTTCCTCTCGTGAAGACCTTGATTGTACTCGTATAAACTTATTATATATATCAAACGAGGAAAGGCAGTATTATTGTCTCATTCGGAACTTTTCGAGGTTGATAGGTGATTTGAGCAAACATCATTGCAAAACTCATATATGTTACCGATGTTTACACCGATTTTGTCGGGAAGACTTGTTACAAGAGCATCTAAATTATTGTAAAAATGTAAGCCTCCCCCACAAAAAAAAAATTAAAATGCCTTCACCAGATAGAAATCTACTACAGTTTCAGAAAATCGAATTTCAGCACAAAGTTCCTTTCATAATATATGCAGACTTTGAATCAATTTTAATTCCTTACCACTCTGCGCAACCCACAAACCAAAGTGCCTATACGGAAAAAATAGCAAGACATAAACCCTGTAGTTATGCATACGTTGTGATTGATGCTAATGGGAAAATACTGAAGCTCATCACAGTTTATCAAGGACCCGATGCTGCCACTCATTTCATCAATAATTTGATAAAAGAAAAAGATAATATTACTCTCCAATGTTAACCATTATTATGCCAATGGATCTTTCACCTGAAGAAGAAGAACAATTTAATTCCGAAACACATTGCTATCTTTGTAAACATCCCCTAGAGAATGATAAAGTTAGAGACCATTGTCATTTGAGTGGGCGTTATAGAGGAGCGGCTCATAATTATTGTAATTTACAATATAAAATGCGAAAAATGATACCCGTTGTGTTTCATAACCTTAAAAATTACGATGCACATCATAATCAAATG
Organism: Trichonephila clavipes; assembly: GCA_019973935.1. NCBI lineage: Eukaryota > Metazoa > Arthropoda > Arachnida > Araneae > Nephilidae > Trichonephila > Trichonephila clavipes. Next base: position 17,074 of record BMAU01017112.1, on the reverse strand, counting down.
TTTAGGGAATTTTAAAGACTATGAATTTAACATTCTTGCTACTAATATGGAGAAATATATCACTTTTTCAATGAAAAAAATTATAAAAGAAAATAATGTTACAGTATCTGCAATTCATAGATAGTTTTCAATTTTTACCAACGTCATTACAAAAGTTAGTTCATAATTTAAAAGATAGCTATTTCAACATTTTAAAACAAAATGTATCCCAAGATAAAATTCAGCTTTCTTTTACGAAAAGGTATTTATCCATACGAATACGTTGATAACTTCCAAAAGTTTTCAGAAGTTGCTTTACCGCTTGCTTCTGCATTTTACAGCACATTATCTGGAGAGCACGTGAGTGCGGAAGATTACGAACACGCTAAAAATGTGTGGTCCACCTTCAAAATTAAATCTCTAGGGGAATATCATGATCTGTACGTAGCCAGTGATGTTTTGTTATTGGCTGATGTATTTGAAAATTTTCGAAAAATATGTCTTAAAAATTATGAATTGGATCCTGCACACCTCATTACATCATCATCTCTTGCATGGCAGGCTTGCTTAAAAAAAATGACTCAACAACCTTTAGAATTGTTCACAAGCATTGACATGCATTTATTTATTGAAAAAGGTATTCGTGGGGGGATTTCAACGATATGCAAAAGATATGCTAGAGCCAATAACCGATATTTAGAAAATTATGATCCATCAAGTCCATCTAAATATATCATTTATTTAGATGCAAATAATTTATATGGCTGGGCAATGTCTCAAGCATTACCCTATGGTGATTTTAAGTGGATTTCTCCCGATACATTTAATAAAGAGCATATTTTATCAATACCTGAAAATAGTGAAGTTGGTTACATTTTTGAGGTAGACCTCGACTATCCTACAGAACTTCATATTTTACATAATGACTATCCCTTGGCACCTGAAAAACTATTAATTAAAAAACATATGATTTCCCCCACTTCAAGAAAGATATTGCAAACATTCAATTTTGAAAACTTACAGGAAAGTGAAAAATTAGTTCCAAATTTAATGAATAAGAAAAATTATATTGTATACTATAAAAATTTACAACTATACCTATCTTTAGGATTAAAATTAACAAAAGTTCACAAAGTGTTAAGTTTCAAGCAAAAACCTTGGTTAAAACCATACATTGAGTTTAATACAAATCAAAGAAAATTAGCCTCTTCCTCCTTTGAGAAAGATTTTTTCAAATTGTTAAATAACTCAGTGTATGGTAAAACAATGGAGAATGTCAGAAAACATTCAAATGCTCAGTTAATCAATTCCGAAAAGCAAGCCAAAAAGTCGGTCGCAGCTCCTACTTTCAAACGTTTCAAAATTATCACAGATAACTTGGTAGCTTTGGAAAAATTAAAATCAAGCATAACCCTTAATCGTCCTATATACATAGGATTTGTTATTTTGGAGCTAAGTAAAGTTTTAATGTATAACTTTCACTATAACCACATAAAAAAGCGGTACATGAATAAAGCGAATCTTCTGTTCACCGATACGGATTCCTTAACGTATGGAATTGAAACAGAAGATATCTTTAAAGATATGGGAGAAAATTTAGATTTATATGACACCTATGAGTATCCACAGGATCACGCAATATATAGCGAAAAAAACAAAAAACGAATCGGTTGTTTTAAGGATGAAATGAACTCAAAGCCTATCATTGAGTTTGTTGGTCTTCGAGCTAAAATGTATTCTATGCTAACTCCAGATTTTGAAAAAAAAGACTGCAAAAGGCGTGTCTAAAGTAGTCATACAACAAAAATTAAAACATTCAAATTATCTTCAATGTTTAAAAGAATGTAAAAGCACGAAAGAAAATATGATTCTTATTAAAAGTGAAAACTATGACATCTATACTATAAAACAAAATAAAACTGCTTTGTCATCATTTGATGATAAAAGGTATATTTTAGATGATAATATTGGAACGTTTGCCTACGGACACTATAAAATTAATGAAAATTCAATCAAATTTGAAAAGCAGTATGAAGCTGTGTGAATAAATGACATACCTAAAGAGTAAAAGTGTATTGAGGCGACATTTAAACAATGTCGGGTGGATGGAGGGCTCAATCTTAATATTAAAAAAGAATCTTTTATATGTAATTATTAAAGGATTGTCTGTAATCTGTTAAGAAGTTGTAAAAGTAACATGAATTTTATACTACTATAAATAATCGTGATAAATTTATTTGTGTTGACATATTATTAAGTAAAACTAAAAAAGAAAAGAAAAAAGAAAATATTGCACATTTTATATTCTCTAAAAATATTAGAAAAGAAGACCAAAAAAAATTGGATTGAGGCGGCATTTAAACAATGCCGGGTGGATGGTGGGCTCAATCCTAAAAATAAAAAAAAAATCATTTTTTATGTGTACTTATTCACAATGAATGTCTTTAATAGAGCTGTCAGGTAAGTTGTGACAAATCTATACGGAACTTTATCACTAACCTTCTGAGTCGACCTTTTTTAGGGAAATTTAATTCCCTACCTATTTCGAATCAACTCCAAAAAGCGGACAGGATTCCTTGTTATATGCAGATTAGATAAAGTATTTAAGTCAAACGAAATAGTAAAGTTAGAGCAGTAGGAGATAGATATTGAAGCATAAAGTTATAGTGAATTTGAATTGAAGATTTCTTGTTGGAGATAAATTAATCTCAAGAAGAGTTGAGATTCCGTTCGTAATTATAGATTTATAATTAAAGTCTCATTAAAGTTTTAGGAACGATATTAAAGTTAAATGTTCAATGAGAACATTATTAAAGATAATTCTGGGATCTCTTATCGTGGTAATCTCTGCGTGATCGTTATTTAATAAATTAATTAATTGGATCATTAATTAATTAAGTTTTAATTTAAAGGATATTACCTTTAAAACCTCATAATACTAGTTAGATAAATGTGTCAATAAGTCTTTGATTCTATTTGGATAAGATAACCAAATAAAGAAAGTTTTTTTTATAAAAATGGCTACTGGTTCTTACATGTGACTCCTATTTATTCTCGTTCTCAAAGTGAGGTCCTAGGAGACCTTCACAAAGTGAATGGGTAAGTTCTTCAAATACATCCTAAACCCTTCTCTAACCCACATCCAACACAACCTTATCTCCACCACTATGCAGAACCCTCATAACCTTAAAATGAATTTTTCATATTAAATAAATTATTTTAATGTAAAATTATATATCCATTTCGAAAAGTTGAGTACATTTTATATAATTGTTAATAAACTTAATCCATTCCTTAATGCTTATATTATTATGTAAAACTCAATCCTCAAATTAAAAAAATAATAATAATAATATCTTTCCACCCTCTTATCCACCCCTCGTTCACTCCCATCTTATCTCCACCACTATGCAGAATCCCCCGTATCTACCCTGTCCACCCCATTCCCTGTTATCACCACCAGAACCTTATCTCCACCTCCACCTCCCGGCAGAACTCCCATTTTTATACTACTCACATTCCTTATTGTTTAAATTTGACAACAAAGATTTTAAGTCAAGCCCTAATGTATCATCGCTATTATTCCAAACCAAACCTAACACTTTTAAATAGGAATCAGAATTTTCATTTATTTCAATTAAAGAATTAGAACTTCTCCACAAATTTTTTAACTCTTCTGAATTAGTGTCAAATTTTCTCATATTCATGCTCGCCTCTTTCAGAATCAAAACAGCCTCAGAAGACAATTTAAAAGCCTCTTGTACAGTGGAACTTCCAAAAAAGAGATCATCAACATACAAAGACTCATTCAACATTTCATATGCCTCTGGATATTTAATTTTATAATCATTAATATGAGTTTTAATGGTAGCTGCCAAAACGAGAGAGAGAGAGAATGGTGAGCAAGTTACTCCAAAACAATGTCTATTAAAATGATACATGGTTACCGGTTGAGTTCTATCACAATTGTCATAATATAAAAAACACAAGTAATTTCTGTCTATTTCCGCAACTTGTATTTGTAGGAATGCTCGAGCGATATCCCCACAAAACCCACTTTTATGTTCCCTAAATTTCAACACAACATTAATAAGAATAGGATTTAAATTTTCTCCGGAAATGAGGCATTCATTTAAACTTAAATTATTTCCTTGTTTACTACTCGCATCATAAACTACTCTCGTTTTTGTACTGGAAGAAATTTCCCTGAAAACTTCACGATGGGGCATAACATATCCAGCAAAACAATTTTTAGCACATTTTTCTATAATACCTTGCTTTAATTGTTCTTTCATAACCGAATTATACCTTTCAAATAATAACTCATCCCGATTAAATCTTTTTTCTAAACAAATAAATCTTTTTTCAGCAACGTCAAAGTTACTGCTTAAATTTCCTTTGATACCGTTCGTCTTCCATTGCAAAGGTACCTCGTAACGTTCGTTTTTCTTCTTTACTTCCTTCCCAAAATCACTTAAAATATTTTCCGCCACATAACCCCTCGTCAATTCATCCCCCAACAAGAACGATTCCATTCCCCATATGCGCTCCAAGTCGCTTTCAACCGCCTCGCAAGACATGTGAAAAACAGCTGCATTTCCCCCCTTCTGAGAGTAAGGTAATTGGCCTATCAGAGTTCGACCAAAAATTGTGGGAAGCAAAAACAAATTCTTATTTATTTTTATAGGTTCCCCTGTCATAGTATTGACCAAGAAATTCGCGCCAAGTAAAATCTTTATGGGACCGTTCTGGAAAGTATCAGCCATCTGACAACCAGCAGGAATCAAGTTACGTAAGAGTTTCGGAGTGAAATCCGAATAAATCTCGGCTCCTGATATTTCGCTTGTAACGAGAGCCTCGATGTTTATGGTTTGAAAGGGAGGAAACCTACTCCCTAGAATTAGATTTACAACCTCAAATGTTCTTTCAAGGGGCTTTCGCTTTGAAAAGGTATAGATTAAAAGCGTTTCTTGTTTTAATGGTTTTAAATTTAATGCATTTTTAAATCATTACGTATAAAGGATTTTTTCGATCCAGAATCAAATAAAAGCCCCTAGCCATAACTTTATTACAACCATTAATAACTTGAACCTCAGCCGTTTGTAGTAATGTCGCATAATTTTCGGGCGAACATGAAGGGTTCAAAACAGAAGACATTACAATTTCCTTCATTTGAGTTTCGGTTTCAGGCTTCTTTACATTACCTATTTCGGGTATTCCTATGCTATTATTTAGAAGCAGAGTTTTAGTTTTAGTTTTGGGGCAAAACAGAGAATTGTGCTGTAAACTCTGGCAAGTTTCACATGGTGTAATTTTTACCTTGCATTATGAAATTAAATGTGTGTGTGTGTCTGTAGGTCATGCACCGATAACATCTCCCCTCCCTCTTTAACTTATAACGTTTCTCTTCATTAGAAAATATGTGGCATCCGATTGAAGTGTGCGTGTCAGAATTACAAAATATGCAAACATTTTTAATAACCGTAGTTAAAGCAGAAGATGAAGGAGGATTATGTTTGAATTTAGGTTGTTGTCGTGTTGATACGATAAATTTCTCGGAGGATATCTAGAATTTTCTGGGATTTTTTGTGAATGCCCAAGTGCAGTGTTTGCTGACTCGCGAGATTCAATTTCAAATTTAATGAATTTCATTAATTCCCTAACATCCCCAATATTTTTAGAATCTTTTTGACGATGAAATTCTACAACTAAATCATGCGGGAGTTGCTTAAGAATTATTGGAATTAATAGATGTCCGTAATTCCCCGATGCGATTCCCATGGAGTCTAAATTTCTTACATTTATTTCACTTTCGTCATGCAATTTTCTTAACCCTTTTAGATTAAAGGAGGATTTAACTGGTTCAATCTCTAATAGCTTATTCATATAACAACTAATTAAATGGTCCTGTCTACCATATCTGTCCTTCAAAAGATTTAAACAGGATTTATAATTATCCTCGGTAAGGGCAAAACCGGAAACAATTTTAGAAGCTTCACCAGATGAAAAGGATTTTAAATAAATAAATTTATCCACATTACTTAATGATTCATTGGCATCAATTGCATTTGTGAAGCTATTAATAAATTCAAGATAAGTGCTGGAATCGCCACTAAAATTAGGAATTTTCGAAGTTTTGGCAAGTTTAGAGAAAATGCAGAATTATTGGTCCTCACAGTAGACTCATTTGCACCTTTAGAATTTACAACTGTCTGGCTTAGATGAATTTTGTTAATTTTACTTTTGATTTTATATCTGACTTCATTTATATTCTCTTCATATTCAAGAGAACCTTCTATTTCTGCTTCAAGCAGTTCTTTATCCGAGAGTAAATCCTCTATTTCTTTATTAAGTGTTTGAAGCTCTATTTGCTTAGCATCTAAATTTAGTAAATATTCCGAGAGCTGTTCTTGATGAGTTTCGTTCTGGCTATCAAAGGTTTCCAAGAACGACTTCACTTTATTAACAAACTTTGTAGAGGCAGAACGAACTGTTTTTCTTTTAGCTCTAATTTTCTCGATAGTTTCCATTTTTAAAGGAAACAAAATTTTACAGTACCTTTAAAAGTCCGCGAAGACGTTGATCCGAAGTAATCCAAAAGCACAAAATTAAACACCACACACACACTTGGTTCCGAGTACTTCCAATTTCCCGCGTTTCGGCACCATAATAAATAAAGTTAAGTGTGCGTTGTGGTTACATAGATACTGCTGTCCAAGATTGTCTTTCTCTTGATTTATTCATAACATTTCGATAAACTTCAATAAAACAAAACTTAATAATTTTACAAATATTAAATCCTCAATTTAACTATTAGACTGAAATTATTCTAGAAAACAACGGCACTTCTAGAAGCCGAAGCCAAGATCAAGATTTTAAATAAAAATAACCGTGATAAACCAAAGCGACCAAACGCTCTGAAGCCAAGTTTTCGATTCCCCTTTGATCTGCTACATTTCGTTTTCGTCGGGAAGCACCCCACGTGGGTCTGAGCGCAGTGACCGATACGCTCCGCCCACGCAGGGGACGATAATTCACAACACATACCTTTGAGGAGATAATTCGTTTCTAACACTTCTACTTGAAACAACAAACTATGCGTCACAGCCAATGCACTGGTGAAGATGCCAAATTGACTTGCGTCGAAAGCGAATTAAAACCTACATAGAAACATCCGACGACGGCGTCATTCGAGAACTTCCGATGGTCTGACGACACGTGTCACGGGGGAGGGGCGCGGTGAAAAGCGAGTACAAGTGGCTGAGAGATAGAAACGGTGCCTTATCCTCGTTAATCGATTCAGAACAATTTTTAATTTTTTTTTTTATAAAATAAATAACATTTGCGTATGGAACTAAAGAGCCACACTTCCCATCCAAAGAGCCCCATGTTGCTCGCGTTGCCGACCCCTGGTCTAGGCTCAAATTCCTCATGTCGGATAAATGGGGGAGAGTGGAGTGCCAGCGCAGGTTCGTGAGTAGACAGTGTTTCAAAATTACGAGGTCTCTCGCTTTTAGTCATTGCATTGTTATTAAGTGCGACATCATTAAACAAAACAAGAATCTCTGTCTCTCTCTCTGTTTTTTTTCCTCCTCCTCCTCTCTCTCTTTGTAGATATGAATGAGCAACAAAACCTTTTCAAGAATTGACTTTTTGTCCAATGTCTCTCAAAGTTCCTTTACTATGAAAGTATCACAACATTTTCCCCTATAAAAACGTATATTCTATCATATTTCTTAACTCGAAGTCTTATTTGCAATAATAAGCAAATTATGGTGTCATGTATGTATGATGGAATTCAGAAAAAAAACGTTAACGCAATTTTAAAATGCTGTTTTCTTTCAATTTATAAGCCTAAAACTACTCTACCCAACAAATTAAATCATTGTTCACTTTTTTTGTCGAATTTTTACTTTATTTTTTGCATAACATAGACTTCCAGTGGTTAAATAGACCATATAATTTCACTTTGGTCGCATAATTTATTCATTGTCGTGCAGCCATCTAGTGAGGGAAACTTCAACTAATGCTGTCCCTACATTTTCTTTGAGCTTCGCGTTTTTCACCACTTAATTATCTGTTCAGATTGGTAAAAATACATATTTTAAAAAAAATTAGTGTGTCATTTCAAGTTTAATTAATTTGTAATAGATGTAGCTATACCTCTTTGATTTTACTGTGTTCAAATATTCTAATAATTCGATTATAGTTATCACGAAGTTTTTACATTTTCGATTTTATATTTCTGATACGCTTGTTTAAAATCAAATAATCAATCAATCAAAAATCACGCTCAAATAATTATTTTGCTAACTAAAAAATACATATCTGTTCAATTCTTAACTAAATATGCAAAAGTTTTCCAATTACTGACTTATATTCTTTCAAAGTGCATTAAAAAAAAAAGGCACTATTGTTATTAGTTAGCAAAACTGCAAACAGATGTCGTCCGCTTTCAAATCTTGTGCAAAGAGTTTTCTGTTGATAAATTTGGGAAGTATGGCTCACAGCATTCAATAATTTCACCGAAAATGTTTCCTTTTCTTACTTAACTAACAACGGCACTTTTAAAAAAATATGAATTTCGGTAACCAATTTTATAGCAAATTCACAATAAATTATTTGAAATAACTTTATAGGCTATTGGAGGGGGTATACGTGATGTTGTGTTTTCTATCATTTAGTTCATTCTCAAATAGGTTGTAGTAAATTTTACGTTTATATTCGTTTGTATATTTTGTCCTGATTTTTCTCCTTGTAATGTCATACTCGGAATTTTAAGTACGGCTAGTGCTTTATATCCCATAAACACTGTAAGGTAAAAAAAAAAAAAAAGAAAAAGAAAAAAGGAATGCGTTGTATATACCATGCAGTCTTAACTAAGTTATTACTTAAAGTGTGGAATTTATAAAAGTAAAGGTTGCTTCTTTACACTTCATTCCTGTCCATAAACACAAAATTTAAGTGAAAGAGAGAAGAAATTAGTTTCCTTTTTATTATTTATTTTTTTAAACTTACTAAATTACTTTTACTGATGTTAATTTAAGTTTCTAGGGTTTCTTTGTTGTATTAATCCTGGTCGAATAAAAATATAACACTCGGATGATATATTTGCTTATAAATTTATAAAAATTAAAAAAAAAAAAATTTAAAGTACAAAAGAAGTGTAAACTCATGCTGTAGAAATTATTTTCTGCAATGGGGTTTGTGCGCTTTATATTATATTAAAATACATGGATTCCTTCTTTTTTTATATTGATGTATGTGACTTCTTATTTACATAATTTTGTATCCAAAAATAATAATAAAAAGCACATTTTGTTTCATTAAAAAAAAGCTCAAAATGTTTTAGTCATCTGTTTTGAGAGTTGTTTTACGTAAATTGTTTTTTATGTAGTTACCACTGGTGCGTTCTAATCTCAATGCGCATTCACAATAAACTACTTTAATTTATCAGTAAGATTTTTTAAGACCTTCTACTTATACGGAATTTATCTAATAGATCTGAAGATGTGGATATTCAACATTTATAATCCTGATTTTCAATAAACTTTTTCTTACGTGAAATAAATACTTGGCAGTTGTTTGGAATCAGTTGATAAAAACAAATATGATAAGATTTGTTGTCCTAAGAGTTTGATTTTATATTATCAATAAAAGTCTTTAGATTTTGCATAAAAAATTATTTATTCTATTTTTCCTTATTATTTTCAATGTATCATATTCCTTACTTAAATAAATTTGAAATTCCCAAAATTCCCTGAGAAGATTGAATTCTAGCTAAAATAACCATAGAATGTCGGTATAGAGTTTCTAAAAATAATCAATTACCTGCAAAATTATACACGATGCAATTGAACACCCGTGAGATATACACATTTCATACGTTTCTTTGATAATATTCTCAGTTAATCGCAGGAAGAATTTCTTCTATAAGGATGTGCATATTTACGTCGCACTACTAATCTACACGAGAATTATTGACGACTGACCTCGTCATTTTGAACCATGGTCAAGTGACGAGGACGACACCTGATCTGCCATCCCTCTCCCGTCTAACTACCACACCAACGGAAAGACTTTGAGCTCGACAGATTTAACCCTCTGGGTGGTTAGCTTCCTCCTGAAAAGTTATTCCGAAAGCGTTTACTGTTATTTTGCCGTTCGCTTTAAAAATGCAACACTTCTTTCCTTTCCCCCTTTTAAGACTTGGGAGGTCGAACGGGGACAATTTTATGACTTAGTTCGGTCCCTTTGTCAAGTAAGAACCAAGAGATCAATCGTTTACAGCTAGCTGATAAGTTGCCTTAAGCAATCTTGTATGAAAGCGGTAGTGCAACTCGGTCGTTTCCCCTATATGTTCAGTCACAGTAAAATTAAAACAAAATGAAGGGTAAAGAAAAGGAAAAAATGAAATAAATAGTGTGTTAGAAGTTGCAAAATAATTATATTTTTCAAACAAAATTTATTTTAATGTCATTTTTTTTTTAAAAAAATATATAATATATATATATATATATATATATATATATATATATATATATATATATATATATATATATATATATATTATATATATTATATTGGTATTGCGATTTGAAAAAAAAAAAAAACATCCTGTATTCATTTTTGAATATGAGAGTAAGAAAACGCGCCTCACTTTCCTGTTTTTAAAAAGTAATGAGGTAAAAAGAGTAAAGGTCCTATCTCTTTTTAAACAATAAGACAATAAATGGTTGCATACGGTGATATACATACGATGATTATATTTATGAAATAAAACCGATCTTTCTCTATTCAATTATATTTTTAATTTAAAATAACATAAAAAAAGGATTTCAATACTTTTAATCTATTTTAATTAAAATCATACAAATGATATTTTTATGTTAACTGAATATTTTTCGGAAAAAACCTAAATTTTCATTCCCAGTGTTCTCCTTTTCGAACTTCTTGTATCAAATAAAAATTTCTTTTCTACATCGGCATTTGTAATGTACATAACACGCATTCAGTCAATGATTTTTAATTTTAATGGGGGATATACTTCTTCAAATGCGCATGACAATACTTCTAACCATTTTCTACTCAAGTTTAATTTCTTATCTTTCTGTTTCTTTTATTACAAGGAAAAATGTCACACATCGATAACTAAATTTTCACACAATTCAGTCATTACAAATTATATTGTGAGAAGAGTTCTCCCTAATTAATTTTGTCTTCCAAAACAGTGCACTTGAAACAATTTTGTTCAATGAAGTTTGTGACAAATCTATGCGGAACTTTATCACTAACCTTCTGATACGTCTTTTTTTAGGGAAATTTAATTCCCTACCTATTTCCAATCAGCTCCAAAAAGGAGACAGGATTCCTTGTTATGCAGATTAGATAAAGTATTTAAGTCAAACGGAATAGTAAAGTAAAAAGCAGTAGGAGAGAGAGATTGAAGCAGGAAGTTGTAATAGTGAAGTTAGAGATTTATTATTGAAGATTTCTAGGTGGATAAATTAATCTCAGGAAGAGCTGAGATTGAGTGTGGTAAATATTGATTTATAATTAAAGTCTCATTAAAGTTTTATATTAGGAGTGAGATTAAAATTAAATGTTCAGTAGGAACATTATTGAATATAATTCTGGGATCTCTTATTGCGGTAATCTCTGCGTGATCGATATTCTAATTGTTAATTAATTGGATCATTAAATATTTAAGTTAATATAAAGGAAAGTCCCTTTTAAACCTCATAAAGCAATTTTGATTTATTTGTTATTAAAAGTCTTTGATTCTATTTGGGAAAGATAACCAAATAAAGGAAGTTATTCATTAAAATGGCTACTGGTTCTTCTTTGAATCAAAATCATTCTCGTTCTCAAAGTGAGATCCAAGGGGATCTTCACAAGTTAACCGACAGTTCCACAATGTATGCATACCAAATTTTAAAAACAATTTTTACATTTGGAAATGTATCATGTATTAAATTTTTTGAGTATACACAAATATTTCCTGCAGTAGGAAAGACATAGTATGAGATTTGGTGTGTGGTTTTGAAAGAATGTTTTCGTACGTGTAGACTATTTTTAAAAATTTAAATATCACTGAAGCTGATCATATAACTGCAAATGAGCCTTATTTTAATATGTGATGGTATCAAAATAAAACACTTTACTATATTAAACAGCCTATGAGTTTGTATTCAATATCAAACTATTCGCAAAATGGCTACAACTTCTATTAAAATTGTAAAGAAACTGGAAATATGAAAATATATCTTACTGCAGTCAAAAATATTCATAATATGTAAATATCCTATTCCTCCCACTTATTTCAGTACATTAAAAAACTGTAGCTGAAAGCAATTTTTTTTATATTTATAAACGAGGCATAAAAGCTCACACTGTTATAAAAATGTATTTATCATTTTTAAATATGCTACTATAAAACTTATATGGATTGTAAGATCAGTTCTAAAAACCTAAAAGCTTTTAGAGGAGCAAAAAACATGTAATTTTGGATGGATTAAAATTTTAATATAATACACAAATATACATGTTATTAAGCAAATACATTTGAAAAATCAAACTTCCTTCTGAAATAAACTTAATTGAAAGAAAAATGTTTAATTGCAAATGAGTGGAAATACATGTTTATCTAAGGGGTATCCCCAAAGTGAGGTAATGCTCAAACTTAAAACTCAAACTCAGTGGCACAACAATCCATGAGGGCCAGGAACTACTATGCCCATTCTAATATACGTGACCATTGGGCGCTGAGGTGTATGAACAGATGTCCCGATTTGCTACTCTGTCTGAAGAGAGACCTTCAGTGTTTTAGACCCCAAGCAAGCTTTTGGTACTCTTTTATCGACCCAATGTAGCGGGGAAGAAAGGCAGAGTCGACCTTGCCCAGCCCGTTAATAAAACCCCAGACCTGTGGTATGGAAGCACGATACACTACCACTCGACCCTATTCGGTGAAAAATAAAACTTAATGTTGGAATCTTATATAATTCCCTAATGAATGAGGGAGTCCAAACTTTTTTTTCCATGTAAACTGTTTAGACGGAAATGGTTAATTATGAACATTTCACAAGTTGCATAAATTAAAATTAACCGTTATAGTTTACATAAATTTTTAAGAGAGCAAAAAGTGTATTTTGGCTGCACGAATTAATTTTAAAAGGAATACGGTTACGAAAAAGTAGTACAAATCTATCTAAAGTAGGGTTGGTTACCTTAGATATTGTCAAACACACAACAATGTATTGGAAGCCAATTCCACAATTCGTTGTTATAAAAATGTATGGAAAATTACAAGACTTATTTTTGCTTTTGTAATTTATATATATATATTTTTTTCCTGAGAACTTTAAAAGCTAGTGTGGCATCCATCAAAACCGCGGGTCCCTCTCTCTTTTCCAGATCGCCCCTGACTAAGCCGGCTCTGCCATAGTAAGTGAAAATGCCGGATTTTGTTTGTCAAGATCATTTTATAGCAGACTGCATTTTTCATGTATTTTAGATGTTCGTTTTATATTTTCTACATCAATATCTTAATGTCTGAATTTAAAATTACATAAAATTCTTGACATTCGCATCAATGACCATGATAATTTTTATTAGTATATGAATGTGTCATCAAACGATTACATGACTATTATTAACATATTATTTTAACCATTTAATTAATATTAAGTATAACATAACGCACACAAATTTTCTGAATTTTAAAATAAATATTTTGAAAACTACTTCAGATATACTCAAAATTTTTCATTCCTACGCTTTAGCTTCTCAGTTTTGCTTCTATGTAAAACTTTATTGTATAATCATCAATTTTTTCAGTATATTTTTTGCTCTTAGCATGCAGTTTTCAACTAAATTGTATGAGATTTACGAAATATATTAAAAAATACTAAAAAAGCTATATAGTAAAATTTGAAATTTATATTATACTCAAAGAATTGCTAGAATTTATGGTAAATAATTTTTATCTGCGCGATACATTTTTTTTCGAAATTTCAAATGTGTGACAAACCTATACGGAACTTTATCACTAACCTTCTGAGTCGTCTCTTTTAGGGAAATTTAATTCCCCTACCTATTTCCAATCAGCTCCAAAAAGAGAACGGGATTCCTTGTTATGCAGATTAGATAAAGTATTTAAGTCAAACGGAATAGTAAAGCAAAAAGCAGTAGGAGAGAGAGATTGAAGCAGGAATGTATAACGGTGAAGTTAGAATTATTATTGAAGATTTTTCTAGGTGGATAAATCTCAGGAAGAGTTGAGATTCTGTGTGGTAAATATTGATTTATATTTAAAGTCTCGTTAAAGTTTTATGTTAGGAGTGAGATTAAAGTTAAATGTTCAATAGGAACATTATTGAATATAAATCTGGGATCTCTTATCGCGGTAATCTCTGCGTGATCGATATTCTAATTGTTAATTAATTGGATCATTAAATATTTAAGATTATTTAAAGGAAAGTCCCTTTTTAAACCTCATAAAAACTATTTAGATACATTTGTTAATAAGTCTTTGATTCTATTTGGAAAAGATAACCAAATAAAGAAAGTTATTTTAAAAATGGCTACTGGCTCTTATCTGACTCCAATTTATTCTCGTTCTTAAAGTGAGATCCAAGGGTATCTTCACAAATGGAATTTCTAACATAAAATTTCTAGCTTTATACGGACGAGATTTAAAAAAATATCCAGATTTTAATTACTTATGCAGTTAGCTTCTTTAAAAAAAGATAAATGTTTGAGATATTTTGCATAAATAGATATTTTTGAATAATAAATCCTAAATGTTTTTTTGAATAGCTGGAATTTAAAATTGATTTTTATGTTTATTTATATGCGTAAATGTCTACTGTAAATGTTTCCGTATATTTTTGATTACCATTTATTCAAACATTCAAGTTATAAAAACAATGTGGGCAAATCTTCATTCATGTTGTCTTTGATGTAAACTGACGTTCAAGCACTTAAAATTCAAATATAATTCGGTGTATTTTAACAATATATAACTAGGTACTGTACACGTAGACTTCCCTGAACACTGGGCTTTGAGATCTAAAAACAAAAAAACTAATAGATATTAATTAGTTTTTTTCGTTATTATTTTTATCAAAGTGTAAGAAAATGTTTCAAGTTATTTGATGAAGTTTAAATTTGTTCATTTTTTAGTGGTTGTGGAAAGTTGAAAAGGTTTCAAATTTTAAAGTGTTTGGTGTTTATTAATTTTTTTGCTTCTTAAATGAAATAATCATGTTTCAAAACTGGAAAGCATTAATTAAGAGAAGAGAAATGAAGGAAAGAATATACTAAAAGTAATTTGTCTAACTATATAAAAAATAGCAGATTGCCCTGACAAGCCCAACTTGTTACAGTTCAAATTAATATGAAACCAAAAGGGAATAACATATTTTACTACGTTGGGACTTTTCAAAAAAACTTTTAAAATGCAAGCTAACAAACAAACACTTCATGGGACTAAAGAAATATTTCCCCGATTTTTTACAATTGCTCCAGTGTCAAAACACGGGGTTGGTTCCCTGCGAGCCATAAAACTTCCTATCAGTGTCCTGCTGTGTGGCTTCCATCGTCCCTAATTATCTTTCAAGATGTTAAACCTTTAAAAGGGGGAAAGGATTTCAGAAAGTACGGCTCAACCGCTTTTAAGAATGTTACTTCAAGGCAAAAAAACCCGTGCATGCATTTCCGAAATCTTTGCAATGACGGAATTTTCCGTGTGGACCGCTTGGAGGGTTAACATGCAGTGGCCTCAGGTGGGTAACTCAGTGGGTCTGCAGCGGCTATAGGCTCGAATTCATGACACGCCAGGCACGAGTCTGTGACCTTGACCACTGGGCTACTATGGCCCCATGTCTTCTGTTTTGGTTGCTTATTTTAAATCTCTTAAAGAACAAATGCCCTATCCTCATCAATAATCTTTGGAAAAACTAGAGCAATATTAAGGTAAAGGGTGTTTTCTTTAGAGGTATAGAACTTTAAATTGCAATAAAACAACGATGTAATATTCGATTGACATGATTTTTTTTATTCCAAAGATAATCTTGTGTCATTACATTTAAATATGATTTCGATATATAACTGCCACGGCTGGCTCGGATGTAGTCCAATCTGGACGTCCAATTTTCGATGACTTCATAAGCGAATTTTGTTTGGCGATGAAGTGCACTTCTGGTTGAATGGCTACGTCAACAAACAAAAACTGCCGCATTTGAAAGGAAAGCTTAATCCACAAGTGTATGTCGAAACACCGTTACATCCAGAAAACTATTGACTGTTTGGTGCGCTTTATGGGCTGGGTGGAATCCTTCTTCAAAAACGATGAAGGCCACAACGTTGCAATCAATGGTGATCGGTATAGAGCCATGATTACTAACTTTTTCATTCCTGAATTGAACAATCATGATGTCCAGGGCTGTGGTTCCAACAAGACGGCGCAACATGTCACACAGCTCGTGCCACAATCGATTTATTGAAAACACGTTTGGTGACCGCCTAATTTCACGTTTTGGTTTTGTGAATTGGCCTCCAAGATCTTGTGATTTAACACCGCTAGACTATATTTTCTGTGGGGTTATGTAAGTCATTACCTATGCGGATAAGCCACAAACGCTTGACCATTTGGAAGACAAGTTCGCCGTGTTATTGCCGATATACGGCCACAAATGTTGGAAAAAAGTCATCGAAAATTGACGTCCAGATTGGATTACATCCGAGCCAGCCGTGGCAGTCATATGCTAGAAATCATATTTAAAATGTAATGCCACAAGATTATCTTTCAAATAAAAAATTCATGTCAATCGAAAAATACATCGTTTTTTATTAAATTTAAATTTCTATACTCTAAAAACACCTCTATAGTAGTCCAGTGTGGCGGCCGAAATTTCCAAGTTTTTTAGCGCTTTTTTAACAAGAAAATAAAACGTGATCATTTTGTAATTTTTTACTTATTTTTATTAGTATTTTAAAGTGTACAAATTAATTTTTTTGACTTAATTTTACATTAATTTGCTTATAATTTTTCTGTGAAAGTAGGGTCCTCAAGAAAAGGTGAGCTGTCAGG